>VMBQ01014051.1:0-15390 GCA_007657795.1 Dreissena rostriformis | reverse complement strand
TGGAAGACATCCCGGATGGAGTTGATGAAGACTTCTTAAAGATGTGCTTTACATCGAAGAAATTGTATATGTGCACAATAGAAAATATTGACTTTGACAAAGTCAACAGAAATGCTGTGATAACGTTTTCAAGTGCTGAAGGTATTGACACTGTGATCATTATTCTTGTTTTAAGCATTATGACTGCTACACTAGGTCTTTCGTATACGGAATGAGAGTGCATGTATGTCGGAGAACAGCTAATTGATTCTTTGTGATCACATTAAAGTTTCTTTTTAGAGGTTAAATGACATATTTCATATAAGTTATTAGGTCATTTAATATGTATTGGTATGTTGTAAACTCTTTCTTGAATTATGTTTAATAACCAGATAAAGGATGTAGGGCCAGTACTCGATTGATGCTATATTGCCTTAATGCTCCAAAAAAGGAGCAGAAAGTTTCATCTTTGTCATTCAGAATTCAAAGTTTCATGTTATTTAGTTTGCAATAACCATGTGTATTATCTGACTGATACAATTTAGACACTTAAAATTTACAATTTAGAAACATCAATTAAATAGTTTTCAAACGTCAACAAATGTTTAACTTTCAGATGTCAAAGTGGTACTTAATAACTGTCCAATTAAAATAAAGAAAAAAGAGGTTTCCGTGCAAATCTATGTCCCAAAGAAGCTGTGTACAATCATCGTGCGTGGACCAAAAGGGATCATGAAAGAGAAAAATGATGAAATATTTGAGATGTATTTCAAAAATGAAAAGAAGTCAGGAGGTGGTGATATTCGAGAAATCGACTTTCGACCGTCAGAAAACGCGTTTTATATCACATATAAAGATGAATTTGGTAATATTACATATATATGTGTTTCAGAATATAAATATGTTCGTTCTGATGATTTAATTTAGGTGTCATTCATGTACGTAAGCACAGTACTGTACTTATGATAACAATTTAAGGTTATGTAATGCGAAAACACCCCAGCTTTTTAAGTATATTTTCTTATATATATTCTTATATATAATTTAACTACTATCATCGTGTTTTAATGCATTAACAATACGCAAGCTCATTGAATAAAGACAATAATGCGACGTTAACAAACGATTAAGAATTCCTATTTAATGAAAAATCCAAGTTTTTCACGTTTGATAAAAAATCACTAGCTGTAGACTTTTTAAATGTGTTTGATTAAAGTTTAGTGTGTGCATTGTGATTTAATTTGTTTTTGTTCTTACAGTTGCGAAAAGAGTTGCAGAAAGAAATGACCACCGTATAATGCGAAACAATGTTCAAGTTGAGATTTTTATTCCAAGCCGTTCAACGAAAGAATCTTCTGGTACAATAAATAATGCTGATAAAAAAGGCCGAAAAGTTTCGGAGTGTGAAGTTGAGAAGAATCCAGAATCCCGACCAGTGAAGACTGTCAAAGTACGGGGAGTCAAAAAGGTCGTCAGCAGAGAGTCAGTTCTGTATTATTTCGAGAATAAGAAGAAAGCCGGTGGTGGCGATATTGAAAGGCTATTCACAAATGATGAAGATGACGATGTTATATACATAGAGTATAAAGATGAGTCGGGTATGTAGTTGTAAAACATTGTTGCCAATTGTGCCAGTGTATGGTTTGCTTATTCTTGATATGGTTGTTAGCATTAAAAAAAACGTGTTATTTGAATGAAGTATTTCTTGGGTGTGGCACGTTGTGGATGATGTCAGAGTTTTGCTTCCACTAAATAACTTGAGTAGTAATATAGATATTTAGGGTTGTATGTTCAAGGTCAACGTTACAAAAAATAAAAATATAAAAATCAGGTTAAGTTTCGTCGTAATAACTGAAAAAACCATGAGCATAAGAAAGATTTGATTTTGTAGGAATTTCAATGTTCGTTCCTTTTCTTAGTTGCCAAAGCTGTAGCCGAGAAACAACATACCTTGGAGGGCAATGCTCTAGTTGTGTCGCTGTACACCCCTCCTGTTCTCGCACCTAGCTACCCAAACAAGCTGCTTATCAAAGGACTTAACCCCAAGACAACATTCAACGTCCTAGATCAGTACATGCAGGCTAAAGCGGGAATTAGTCTGGTAGAAGGTTCCATGACCTATCATGCTGAGCAGGAGGATGTTGTTCTGGTTACAGTTAATCGGGACATAGGTCATTACTTGTATACACTATCTGACTTTTAGCTTGATTTTTTCGAAGAAAATGCAAGCTATTCTACTCGTCCCAGAGTCGGTGTAAGTGTCCAAGCTAGGTTTAAGTGGTTTGATAAACCTTTTCCCTGGAATGACTTAAAGGATTTCATTCGAACTGAAAAGTTATTGTATAAATGACCCAATTAGCCAAGTTTGGAATTATGTTTGATATTTGTCAAAAACCATGACCATCTTATACTCACCAATTTGCATAAAAACTATAATTATAGGCAGGTCAAAGTTTTTGGGTAACATAGTTTACCAGCAATGGATTGATGGATTCTATTTAAAAATATACCCTATATTATAATGAAAGCATAAGTCAAGTTTGGTAATTCTTGCTTGAAATTTGTCAATAGTTATGGTCTTTGTATGCTTAGAAATTTGCATAATGATATACATTGTAGGCAGATTAAAGTGGTTTGGTACGCTAGTTTCTTAGAAATGATTGAACGGATTTTATTCAGAATTAGAACATTTATTCTCCTTATTAATATTGCACCATATGCCGGATTTGGTGAACCATGCTTGAGAGATATAACAACTTGTGGCTTTCGTACATTTGGACGTTTTATCTACAAGGTATATTTAAAGCTATTTTAAAACTGTTCAATCGTAAATAGTTTAATCAAACTTCATATGAAGATGCCTTTTATAAAGACACCGCCACGGACTGTTTATGGGTAAGATGAAGTGAAGGTCAATAATTATTGCTGTTGCTAAATAATGAAAAATGGAAAAATGGATTCTGCTTAATTTCTCGATAGGCCAAGTCTGGCTACTCAATGTTGACATAAGTGGACGTAAGACGATAGTTTTAACTTAAACGCTTAAATAAATTAAATTTTTTCCTGCAAGCTAGTTTCGCAGGAGTAACCTGAGGGTTTTATTCAAACAAAACTTATATCAATGACCTCATTGGCAAAGTTTGACATTTGTCATAATTACAGCCCTTTTGATAAAATTTACATACATTCAAAACAGGAAGGTAAACTGTTTTCGGTAATGGAATTTTTCAGAAATTGCGTCAAGAATATCGTTCAATCTTAAAACATGTATACCCCATATTGAAATGACGCCATGGGTAAAGTTTGATATCTTTAATTTTACATATAAGCTATTCAGGCAGGTTACATCTTCTCAAACTTGCATATTCTAATAAAAGTTCATATGTAGAACGACTCTCCCCTCCCCTTGATATTGTGTATGGGAGGTCAAGTTCGCTGTGACTAAAAATAGCAAAATGGATTCAACTCAAGTTCTGGAGAAAAAAATTGAGATATTGTCATGAAACGTCATTTTTAAATACCTTATGTTAGTATCTAGCGTAAGCTTACGTGTGAGACGTGTTGGGTCATATTAATGTTAAGTTAATGTAGAAGAATTGTTTCTGTTCAATAACTCGATACTAAATTTAGTCACTCTTCAGGTTAATAAAATGTGAAGTAAATATTTAAATATCTTATATCCAGACTTTGCTGGGCTTACATCGACGCAAGGTCAAGGTCAGTCTTATTAAAAGTAGAGAAAAACATCCGCTTAATTGCTTGAGAAAAAAATGAACTATTGTCTTGCAACTAAAATTATAGATACGTTCAATAAAAATATTTACTTATTGCAAATGGGATCAATATCAACGTTTCTTAATATAGCTTCACAGTAATTGGTTTCCGCTCATTAACTCAATAAATGGAGCTTTTGTATTGTAATATCGTACATAAATACCGTATATTCAAATCTAGCATGAAACTCATAAGGGCTGTAAGAGGCCAAGTCCACTGTTAGAAATTATTGAAAATTATTAAGGCTGAATGACTTGATACCTCTTCATAGTTTCCTTTTGTCCTGGAATTGCAAATTGGACGGATTATATACATGTCAAGGTCACTGTCACTTATTATTATAGAATGGTCTCCTCTTATTCAGTTTGTGTTTTTGTGGCCCGTTCCCAATCTCAAAAAGTTAATATTTTCTCTCAAAGGACTGCCTCAAGTTCCTATTGAAGATTTCAAATTTTTCATATATTTTGTTTTAATTAAATTGCAACATTAAGTTTATTTACCTATTCGGCTCTGTAAGTTGAACCGTTGTTAATAGAATATGGTAAACCGTTTAATTTTCAACGTTAAAGTATTTGTTAGCAAAACAAAAAACGCAACACAAATTACCAAATTTTAGTCAAAACGACACGATTTTTTCAAATCCGAAAGGTCCCGCCCCGTTCCTAATGTCTTGAAAACAACAACACTGGACTTTTGAATGAGTTAAGATATTGTGATGCAAGTTTATAAAAAAAAGTGTACAACTACATTTGTGTATGAGTAACACTGTGTCAAAGGAAGCAGTCAAGGTAGCTGTTCGTAAATATAGAAAAATAGTTTGGAACTTTTCGATAAAATCAGATCTAGGGTGGCTAGGGATGTTTTTCAAATAAAAATAATAAATAAACTACATGAAAGCAACAAAAACTTACTTACTATAGAAAGTGTGTGTGCGTTGATAAGAAACATGTTTAAGATCTAAAGGTATATAGAAATATAGAAATAATATGCTTGTGATTATCTGCAGACATGTCAAAATTGGAAGAGGTCTGCAGAACAAAACCACTGGAAGGTTCAAATTTGCGGTGTAGTCCTGTGCCCATTTCCAACTGTGTGCTCGTTTCAAACCTCAGTGATGCAGCGACTAAAGACTTGGTGCGTCTGTATTTTGAGAATGAAAAAAGAAGCAAAGGTGGAATTGTTGACAACGTTGAAATATTTTCAACTCAAAACTACTGTCTGGTTTACTTTGATGACTATAAAAGTAAGAATCGCATCCGGCACTGTGGGCAAAAGCTTGGTGTGCTGCCTTTTAGCTATGGGTTATATAAATTCTGTTACAAGACCTTTTACTGTAACATGCTTCTGTTAAATCAGTGTTATTCTTACAGCAAAAACTCGTAGGCCTTCAATAAATGTTATGCTTGTTTTTGGCATGATTTCATGTTGTGTGTCTCTAAAAAACATCAATAGTTCAAATTATGTTATTTAAGACAAATACCTGACATAATTTGTTGTTTAATCATCATGCATTAAGTCTTCAAAACATTCTGTGTAATAAATATGCGTGTGGTGTTCCATGTTGTATCGCAATCTTATTGTGTGAAGTTGTATTTTACAAGCACGCAGATTTATTCGAAATCAATTTCACACCATCAACGAGTGCTAGTTTCAAGTTCAACACAGTTTAAAACGAAAATGTTCTCTTTTGTAGTTGTGGATAACGTACTGTCAAAAGAGCAGATTCTTGAAGGTAAGACGCTTGAAGTAAAGAGATACTTCCCATGCATTGCACGAGCTGAAGGAGATACGGTTGAGAGGCGTTTCAAAAACCCAACACCTTGTACAGTGAAGGCAAATGTTCAGAAAATAAAATTTCTCAATCGTTCTAAAACAAACAGAGAAGCATTGGAAAAGCAGTTGTCTATGTGCCACGCCTCAATAGTTTGGCCAACAGCCAGTGACAGCGAGGAAGTTGAGATAAGTTGTACTTTATCGGAAGATGTGAAAGACTGTGTCAAGCTTGCTAAAGATTGGAAGACTGGTGCACAATCAAGTTTTGAAGATTTCATGAACACGCTTGAGGTTGCGCATGTTGTTGTTGTGCAAGACATCTTAAAGAAGGTAACTGATGAACTGGGCACAATTTCTATTGACAATCCAGAAGCTGTCGCAATTTTAATTCAAATGCTAGAACAAAAAATATACGTAGTGGGTCTGAAAGGAAAAGTGCTTGGATTGAAACAAGACGTTGAACGTATTGTTCAAAGAATACAAGAAGCTGCAGAAAAGGAAAAATCGTGGACAAAAACAGTAATTACCCAATTGAAATCAATTGAAACAAGCATGTTGTTGGCAGATAAATTTCCACGTCACATTGAAGAACAGTTCCCTGATGTGAAAGTAAAAATAAATAAATCTAAAAATGAAATAGAAATTGAAGGTATTAGTTCGTTGGTGAACAAAGTCCAGATTAAAATGTACGAGATTAAAGACACGTATGTCAAATCTTCTTGCCCAAAAATTCCCAAGGAGATGTTAGAATTGTATATGAAAAAACAAGTGAAAGATCACATTGTCAAGAAATTACAACATCATAAAGTTGTTGCAGTTTGGGAAACAATGCCTTGCAATCTTATTGTAATGAGCAAAACGGACGAGATGCTCAAGTTAGCGGTTGACATTGTGAGTAACTCAGTGTTTTCAGGAAGTATTCAACTTACCCCAGAAAGTAGAGCTTCAGTGCAGACAGATACGTGGGAAAAAGTAAAAAAAAAGTTGATCGAAGATAATCAAGGGAATTTCTCAATTGAGATAACCTTAGACACAATAAACGTTAAATGTACAGATGACATTTACGAATCGGTAATGCAAACCATAAATGAATTCCTGGTTAAAAATACAGTGTACTCTGATAGTTTTTCATTCGCAGCGCATATTCATCAACTTTTGAAAAAGAACCATCAACCGGATGTAGGAGACATTGCAAAACAAAGAAATGTTGCAGTGCGGATGGGTGAAAATGAGATTGAAATTACTGGTTCACAAAATGACATCAAAACTGTAAAAAAGGAACTTGAAATTTTAGCCACGAGTGTTAAGAAACAACGTCATTCAGTGTCAAAACCAGGAATTTCCGATTTTATATATTCCGAAAAGGGTCATGGAATTATTAAAACTGTGGAAAGTACATTCCCAGTGGTTGTAAAATCAAGTGATGAGGATAGTGGAGATGACGAATGTGGAATTTACAGCACAGGTCCCTCAGCTTCGAATCTTCCACCGGGATGTTTTGTTTTAGCATCGTGTAGAGCATACGAGACAAGAAACATACATGTTATGTTCGGCGATATGACTGAATTGGATGTTGATGCGATTGTTAATGCTGCAGATGAAAAACTGAGTCTATGTGGTGGGCTGGGAAAAGCAATACTGAAAAAAGGTAACGCATCACTGATGTTCATAGTATTAATGACCGATACTGATTTTCACGAACCTGTGCAGACAGTGTTTTTTTTTGGTGAGATATTAGGCGTTAATTTTTAATTTGTTTTAGAAAGAAGTGTCTTATGATAATTATATCTCGATGATTTTATTTCATGAACAACTAACAAAGTATATGAACTTTGAACATGAACATGTTGATGAAAAAAAGAGTTGGAATAATGTTTTTCTCTATGTATGGTGAATTATAGGGCTTAAACTTAATTTTGTACTGTTACTTGCAAAGCATTGAAATTTTCCCCTTTTCCCCTTTTACGCGCGAATTTTTCCTCCCTCAGGGGACCCAACCCCTTTCCCCCAAAACTGAAAAAAAACTGGCAGATGTCGGTGGTTCAAGTTGTAGGATTGTCGATAATTTCACTTTGGAAGTATACAGTATGTGCTTAAGTAAGACCCGAAACAAGCAATTGGCATAACACTAGTTGTTGTTTTATTGGTAAAGAAGCTGCCGTCCTAAGTCTACGTTCAACTCCGCAATATTACAATTACAGAAAAATATGGTCCATAAATGTTAGTTTCTATTAAATTGAAAGGATAAAATCGGTTGTATTTCTAAAATAGTGTCGACATTTTGACATTCAAGTGGGAATCTCAGATAACACTCTTTCAGCCAGTGAAAATTATTTTGCACGAAGTTAATTGTCACCAACTGCGTTATTAAATCTGAGAGTATACTATTCACAAGTCTTTTCCCAATGGGTCCGGTCGGGTAACGAATTTTTAAATATTGGGCACGAACGCCGTAAATGTAATTCGTCTAGCCCGCCCGCGTTAAGCAGCTGACATTAATAAGAACTGTAAACACCTTAAGTAAATCAATTCGTTTTCTGTCAAATCAAAATCACTAAAACGATAAAATGATCCTTATATGTTGCCTTGTTAAATCTTGGGAAATTGGGGTAAGAAACTAGATCTCTAGGTCAAGTCCTCAACAACTGGAACCTGTAAAATTAGTTGAGCCCTAAAGGGCCATTATAATCCTATTGGTGAGTAATCTAACCTATCAAACATACTCAAATCATACGATGATAATTCACCAACGCAAATCGCTATGTCAAGGAATGGTGTTGTTCCTTTTATTATTACCCCATTACCATTGGTAATGGGGGCTATATAGGAGTTACTTTGTCGGTCTGTCTGTCGGTCGGTCGGTCTGTCTGTCTGTCCCGAAAGTTTGTCTAATCTTCACCAAACTTGGTCAGAAGTTGTATCTAGATGATGTCTCGGTCAAGTTTGAATATGGGTCATGCCGGGTCAAAAACTAGGTCACTGGGTCACTTAGTGCGTTTTAAACCGAAAGTTTGTCAGGACCAAAACTAGGTCATTTATCGTTAGATTTTAAAATGACTTGGTACATTTGTTCACCATCATTGGAAGGTGTGTCATGAGAAAGAAGTACGTCGATTCTCCAAGGTCAAGGTCACACTTGGAGTTCAAAGGTCAAATGCTTGTCCGGGCCATAACTATGTCGTTCATTGTGAGATTTTAAAATCATTTGGCGCATTTGTTAACCATCATTGGACGGTGTGTCGCGTGAAAGAATTACTTTGTTATCTCCAAGGTTAAGGTCAAACTTTGAGTTCAAAGGTAAAAAAGGCCATAAATGAGCTTGTCCGGGTCATAACTATGTCGTTCATTGTGATATTTTAAAATCATTTCGCAAATTTGTTCACCATTATTGGACAGTGTGTCGCGCGAAAGAATTACGTTGATATCTCCGAGGTCAAGGTCACACTTTGAGTTTAAAGGTAAAAAATGGCCATAAATAAGCTTGTCGGGGCCATAACTATGTCGTTCATTGTGAGATTTTTTAATCATTTGGCACATTTGTGCACCATCATTGGACGATGTGTCTTGTGAAAAACTTACGTCAATATCTCCAAAGTCAAGGTCACACTTTGAGTTCAAAGGTAACAAATGGCCATATATGAGCTTGTTCGGGCCATAACTATATGGTTCATTGTTAGATTTTAAAATCATTTGGCACATTTGTTCACCATCATTGGACGGTGTGTCGCGCGAAAGAATTTCGTGGATATCTCCAAGGTCAAGGTCACACTTTGAGTTTAAAGGTTAAAAAAATGGCCATAAATGAGCTTGTCCGGGCCATAACTATGTCGTTGATTGTGAGATTTTTAAATGACTCTGTACATTTATTTTGTTTACAGACGGCGTGTCATGCGAAAAAATTCAAGAGTTCAAAGGTCAAAATGGCCATAAATGATAATGGCAAAATAATACTTAAAAATTGCCATACATTAGCTTCTTTTGTTTTGTGAAGACAGCATACAAATATTCTGTGTCAAAGCAGCATGTGGGGGTATATGTAACGTCTGTGACAAAGCTCTAGTTTAGATTATGTGTTCATATCTACACATTTCTTTCATGCGTTTATAGGTGGCGATGCTATAGCTGAGGATTGCAAGAAATATATAGATGCACATAAAAAGTTTGGTGAAGCGACAGTGTTCGTGTCAACAGCTGGAGATTTAAAAGCTAAGAGTATTGTTCATGTTGTGGGTCCGGTATGGAAAAATGGAATGCATGAAGAAGATGATAAACTTGCAGAGGTTGTTTTTAAAGCCATGCATCAGGCGTATGTAAAGGGCTACAAATCTGTCGCGTTGCCTGCTATAAGTTGTGGAGCATATGGGTATGTTTATACAATACTTGAAAATTCACTTATAGATGACATTTTAAGAACAGGCAGCCTATTCTTCCGAGCTAGCTTTAACTTTTCTATTAAGCTTGTTTTTCAGGAATTTGTTGAGTGATTTCCTCAACTTAAAACAGGTGTTCCCCACATTGGTTGTCAAAATCAGTGGCGATTTTATACTTCCACATATACACTATTTAGACAGGTAAAAGTTGTTCGGTAAAATAGTTTCTCAGAAACGGCGTAAGGGACTTATTCAAACTTAAATCTAGTATTCACCATATTGGATTGACACCATTGCCCAAGTTTGGAAACTCTTGTTTGAAATTTGTTTAGACATTTGCATAAACTGTATAGGCAGGTTAAATATTTTGATGAGCTAATTTCTCAGTAATTGCTGGAGGAATTTCATTCCAAATTAAAATGAGTCTTCCCCATTTTAAATTCACCGCATAGACAAAGTTTTTTTTCTCTATTTGAAATTTTTTCAAAAGTAAGGGCCTTTTTATGCTTAGAAATTTACATACATTGTATAGAACCAGATTAAGTTTTTGGTAAGCTTGTTGGCTTCGGTATTTAATTTTTTCTTACAACACATATACACCATCTTGCAATAACCCCATAGGCCAAGTTTGGTTTAAACATTTTCCGAAATGAAAGGCCTATTTACACTAAGAAACTGTTCATATGAGATGTATAGACAGTTTAAATTATTCAAACTAAAAAAAATCATTAAGCGTCATATGTGGATGCATTGCGTTAATACTACAATTAGAAAAATATACCGCTCAATTTCGTGAAAATAACTAAGTTATTCATACATCAATATCTTTGACCTAGCTTGGGATTATGAAGCCGGTGTGGTCAGGGTCAAGGTCATGTTTATTACATATAAATCAAGAAAAAATAGAGCTATTGTAATTAAACTAAATAAATACATACCTAAATATATCCAAGCCTCGCTAAAGTTGCATTTGAATGTATGAGGTGAAAGTCACTGTTACTAAAATAGTAAAAATATTTATACTCGATAAGTAGAATACGAATTGATATTGTGTCATGCAACTTCAGATATAAAACTGTTCCATCAAAACCCGTCTGTTACTGTCAATGGGGAAAAGGGCACTGTAACTTAATATAGATAGTTTTGCCTGTCAATTATTCAATAGAAAATCAAGCTTTTCTATTGAAACTTCGTAAACAAGTTTCTTTTATCTATTCCTAGCATGGGATTGCTTTTATATGGGGCCTAGATCAAGGTCAATATTAAAGGGACTGTAATACCATATTTTTTACAATTACTAGTTTATATTGATTAAATTATCACGACTGGTATATAACATTACTTGAAAACAGTTGTTTTTTTTTTTACTTTATTTTTGTATTTATTTATTTTTACTGGGTATGTATACCAGGTAACTACCAGTTAACTATAAATAACGCAAGTAGATTGATCATCATCGTCAAGTGGTAAACAAAGGAATGCAAATTGTGCATGCGTTATGAATTGTATATATTTTAAATATAAAATGATCAATTTGCTTGCATTATTTATAGTGTGTATATTGTTATGTCACCTATTTTTGCGATGTACTTTCGATTTCACATCGCAAAATTTTATTACCGAATATACTGAAAATATGATTTTTTTAAGTAATTTAATATAACAGTCGTGATATTTTAATCAATATAAACTAATAATTGTAAACAAATACGGTATTTTAGAACTTTTCTTTTTCCGTCTTTCGTGGTTTACAGTCCCTTTAATAAATATTGAAAACATTGTTAATACTCAATAAATTGAAAACACATTGAGCAACTGTAAATCCATGCATTGATACCTTAATATATATTATTACATGTTTACATTTTGTGGGTGTGTTCAAGTTCAAGGACACCGTTACTCAATATAGAAAAATATTCAAATTCCCAGGTTCATGTGTCAAGATAGATATTTTGCAAATTTGAAACATACTTAATTATTTGACAGCAACAATACATGTAAAAATGTGGCTCCACGGTGAATATCATATTATTTTTGGTTCTTTAAAAAGCCAAACAGTCTGACAAGAACTAGAAAAATTGCCTCATCTCTTTTTATAACATATTATATCATATAATTGTCAACGGTGACGTGTTTGCATAATTTGTTTCTTTTCGTAAAAGTATGTTATATTGTGTTGTCAAAATAGTTACCCGGTTAAGAGGGCAACGGGAGTGATCGTCGCCTCGGTCAAGAACTTCTTCCGTGAAGTGCAAGAGTCAGAGCTGACAGAAATATACCTGTGTGACATGAAAGATGATACTGTCACTGGATTCGTTGATGGACTGGAAAAGGAATGGGGAGCCTCCAGTGTTCGCCGCTTTAACCGCAGGCAGTCATCATCAGGTTTGCAATTACATATGTGGTTAAGAGTTGGTTATATAACTTGGATATTCAGCAACATTTTAAGATTGTTCAATTCTGAATTTTCTAGCATATTGCTCATCATTTAAAGATCTTGTTTGATCGGCATACCTTAGACACTACATGCATCGTTTATTGTAAGACTGTTTTAAGCGATTTGGAACATAATCGTTTTATTTTGTAGATATGAGCCTGTCGGTTTAAAATGTTTTTAAAATAGTTTTTTGGTCTAACACCCTTACATAATTATAATTTTGGGCAAAATATATAACCACCTTTAATTATCCCTCGCCAAAGGCGGAGGGATATTGTTTTGGCATTGTCCGTCCTTCGGTCCATCCGTCCGTCCGTCCGGCACTTTTGAAACTTGGTATGAGTATATATATATGGATAAGAGGATGATGCACACCAAATGGCATTGTGCACCATCTGTTAATAATGAAGTTATGGCCATTTGTATGTTGAAAAAATGCTTACATATGTGACAAAGCTCAAGTTTGGCGGGGGATATCAATTCAACGAATTTGCTTGTTACAACAGCTACTCTGCCCCCTGGTGCTATTCGTCCATTGGATAGTTCAGATGAAGAAAATACGGACACTCACTCATCGGTCTCGCGCAAAGATGCGGGTAAACGTAAGTGTACTAGTTATGTTAGTGCATATATGATGAAAACATACAATATCTACCCTACTGTGTTTTTACCTCTTATTGTCCATAAGACATGATGGAGATTGCTTCTATCGAGGTCAATTTACAGTTTGTGTCATTCTTAGAAAATATGTTGATCACTTAAATTGGAAATCATAAATGATTAAAGTGAGTTTATACGATTTTAATGTTGACATGTTATTTTCTCAAATTTAAACCTGAACATGAAAAAACACAAGTAATGTTAAATAAAATATATTAACTATGGTATAATTGCACCATTAATAAAATGTGGTTCACTCTTACGAAATTTAAAGCGATCAAGTGTACGCCGAAACCGACACATTTACTTATTTTTGTCGTAAAACCGAATTTAAAGTTTTCTGTGTCGTAGGACAAATCTGCACAAGAAAGTGGGGGTATCCCAATAAAGAATTTGTCTTAAGTACACAAAACGAGTTTTCCACTGAACACACGAAAGCTTTTTGCAGTTTCATTAACCTCTAATTTCGTGTTTATGCTTCCCCAAAACAAAATTGGGGGAGCATATAGTCGCCGCTTCGCCTGTCCGTCCGTCCATCCGTGTGTCCGTGTGTCCGTCCGTGCACAATTTTTGTCNTGAAACTTTATGGGAAGCTTCACTACCAAGAGGAGATGTGCATATTATCAGCCGGTTCTGGTCGGATGATTTTTCACAGAGTTATGGCCCTTTGAAATTTTCCATTGTACATATAGTGCAATTCTTGTCCAAGCTATTTCTCAGCAACTTATTACGGGAATTCAATGAAACTTTATGGGAAGCTTCACTACCAACAGGAGATGTGCATATTATCAGCCGGTTATGGTAGGATGAATATTGGGACAAAAAAAACCTTTGGGGAGCATCTCCCGTCTCCGACGGTTTCTTGTTGTTTCTGTTATCATTTCTTCTGAGCTCTCATTCGAGTTGTTCATTCATAAACGCTTCATTGATACCTTTATAGTATATTCTCGTTTAGAAGTGTATGTTAGACGCAGCAGGATATGACATATTAATTTGACAGGAAAACCATAAGCTTGATTTTCTTACATTGAAATGAAAAATATGATGCTTTCAAAGCAAGATGTTTTTTAAAGCAGACTGAACATCCTCAGGTTCTACGTTTCCTTTTTAACTGAGTATGAAGTTTTCAGTTACAAAATCTTTATTATCACAAAGTATTCTTACCTTTAATCCCATTTAATCAGTTCTTACGTGAAGGGCTTATAAGTGGTCAATATCTTTCCCAGAACACTAGAATTATTGCCCCTGTATATTAAAAAAAACGCCCCTTTACTCGAATCAAAATCCATTCATCAATAAATAGATTACTCATTTTCGGCTTTGATATCATACAGTTGTTATTAAAAAACGGCTTGAAAACTGAATGAATTTCAATCAATTTGTAATCTAACATGAAATTATCTTATACATGCAATTTTTAAAACTTCATAACTTAAATACAAATTTATCAAAGAAACAGCCTTAACAATAAACACTTAAACAAAAGGTTTTTTCTAACGGTTTTCGAAGACCTGATCTGGTCTGATAAGCATAACCGGAACCATACGCGAAAACTAAACATGCACCTTCAGTAAGCAGATTTCACTGTCTTCATTCAACAGTTTATCAAATGCAAAGAAACTGTTCCAGACATGATCTTAGCTTGCAGAATGATCTGATTGCCCTAGGGGCTGCATAATTAAGACCCTATGAATATTCCAAAATTTGACTGTTACATTTTCCTTCGTAGATTCGGAGAATTTTGATCTGTAATAATATTGATTAAGATTATCTCAAGATTCCTTCAGTCTAGAGATACTATAAGTGGTTTGCAAACAGCGCTTACAATATTTAAGCGCAATTACAAAAATGTATGCAGATGACAAGAACCTTGTAAAACGTAATAAAACTATAAAACCTAATTGAAATGCATTCGAATACATAGTGTGCAAGATGTGGTTAATAATGGTGCATAGTTATATATTATTTACTTGATGCATTGTAGCACGGCCTCAACAACCGAACAGGGCGCTGTCGGTCAAGCTAGGAAACATCACTGTTGCTGTTCAAAAAGCAGAAATCGCCGATCATAACGTATGAATTAATAATCCAATAGCCCAATTTTATGTAAAACATATCAGCTATGCGATTGTATAATTAAAAGAAAACTTTTGTAAAAAAATAACCCCACTTTCGTAATAATTTAATAGAAAGCTTTTAAAATGTTTGTTTTAGATACCGGTAATAGTGAACACCACGTCAAAAAATCTTGATCTTAACAATGGCGCTGTGTCTAAAACAATCCTTAAGCAAGCTGGGCCAGAAATACAGAATGAACTGAAACAGTCATATCCGAATGGAATCAGTGAGGGTCAGGTAGCCGTGACAAAAGGATATAAACTGAAGTGCACCAATGTT
>VMBQ01014048.1:0-14752 GCA_007657795.1 Dreissena rostriformis | reverse complement strand
TGTTGCTCATTTTGTTATGTCTCAAAATACACGTATACATGTATGTTATGCATAGCTTTATATTGTTAGTACACAGACAATCCCTTGTTAAATATAGTGTTCTTTGTATTGATAAGATATATGCGTTTTCGGACTTTTTGTAATGCTATACATGTATATCCATATTTATTTGAAATGAACATTATTTTAGTTTAAACCTATTTATTTTAGTTATATTGCATTGGAAGCCTAAGGCTGAGCCTCGAGTCCGTTTCCTATGTAGACCCAGTAATTGGTATCTTTGGTNTTTTTTCATTTTTTTTTCATTTTTGAAAGATAATGTAATACATGACCACATCCCCACAATTTGCTAAAATTGCCATAACTTCTCTATTTATAATCAGATTTGATTCATACTTTGACAAATAGATGAGCGGTCTGTACCCGCTAGGCGGTGCTCTTGCTTAATAGTAACGCGTTGATATGTGTGCATATTGATACATGTATGTGTACATTTATATTGATATGTATGTCGGTATGTATATAGATATGTATAATAATTTGTACATTTAATCAAAGATATGTTATACCATTTAACAAATATAAATCAAATAAATATATATTTATGTATTCACATTGTCTTTCTTTATACACAGCTAAATGCACACGCACTATATTAAATATAGTTCGTTTTGCTGTAATCAAACGGTAAACAAGGCGAACTCAGTTTGCGTACTTCATTTGAAACCTTGTAAACATGTCATTCTTTCGCATTTCGTGCAATATTTTCATGTGAAAACACTCATTCATGACTTATAGCTGATAATCTTATCAATGGAGATAGTATTAACAGTGTCAATGTGTTGCGTTACTTAACGAACATACTATAATTAGCATTTGGTGGGCCATGTCTCTGTTGAATGTAAATCCGTTTACATAGTAAGCGAACTACAGTATCCCGAAAGATTAAAAAAAATCACCAGGAAGAGTATAAGATTTTAGCTTTTTAAGAAAAGTATATATTAGGTTCTCTGATTATCTAACTATTTGCTGGCATATGCGGTGATTATAGACTGATGCCGGAATTATACTTATCCCGGAATTTGCACAAGATAAGAAAACCCCACTAATACCTCGGTACAAACAACGCTGGTCCATTATGTCAACCAAAGATATCTTACTTTAATAAACACCGGTTGATATGGTGTGTGATTTTGAAAGGATTATAAATGGGTCAGCTTTGTTTGTACCAGCATTTTAATGTGTTTTTTTCCCCAAAAGGTTGCTTTTCCGAAAGCATATATTGGGACAGCTACCTGAAAAAAATTGTAACAAGGGGAACGACTCGAGCTGTCCTAATAATAGCCCTCTAAAGGGACGTAACTCACGTACACAGGTAAAATACAGGTGTGTTAAATTACCAATACACCGCGACACAAGTCATTAAGTATGCCTGCCTGTAATGAATCAGTTATGTTTGTAAAATGGCCGACACCAGTGACGGAAATAGTAACGAAAGTGGCGACGAAGTGTTCTCTTTAAAGGAATTTTCCGAGTGTTTTGATTTACCAAAATGGGTCGAAGTAGTTGGCGGGAAAGACGTGGGTCCGATCGGATCGGGACCGTGCAATATTCAGAAAGGGATGATATTATTATTAAGGACACTAGCTGTGGATAGCGTAACCCTATCATTTAACGATGCTGAAACAGGTAAACGGATAGTGAGTGTGTCACCAAATAGTCAGGTAAAGTTTACCGTACAGTTACCATATCCGGACTTCAAAAATCCGACCGCACCCCGGACGGTTTACAACACTGTGGCCGAATTATTGAAAGTGTGTCCAACATACTTTAAGGCAAACGTGTTTTACGAAGACCCCTACCTCCCAGCAATTGTCAAAGCCGGCGAAGTATTTCAATTCATCCGGAAGTTACGGAGGCCCAATGAGCGCCGGATGTACCTTCAGTGCCGGGACCCGGAGGGCAACATAATTGAACTTCCGGAAGAGTGCCGGGGCGAGTTTACGGCCGTTGAGGATGAAGAGTCGTACATGCTTAAAGAAATACTGGAGTTCGGGCCTATGGACCGGAAGTTGAAGCTGTCACGTGACCATGTCCAGTTAAGTTTTGTACCGGAAGCTGGTGACAACGGCATGGATCTGTATAGTAATTTGAAGGGCTCGGAGAGCTCAAACCTATTACAGCGGATCATGGGCCTGCCCCTGTCGTACGACGGGTTTTTGACCCTCCACCAGCCAAAGATGTTCCTGGCAGCGTCGCCTAGCGACAACCAACAGGACGTCTGGAAAGTGCCGCTGGACGTCGATATAAAGGTATTGGAAACTTAGAGGGGTCAGGTGGATTACAGGTCGACACATGCTTGTTGTCGTGAAGACGCTGAGGCGACCTGTAAATAAACCACGAATACACACACAGGGGTCAGGTGGATTTTTGTTGGTGGTTTTGCAGGGCTTTTTTCTTGATTTGCTGAAAGGGCCCAGCCGTCCATTTTGGAAAAATAATTTATCGACATGACTGATGAAAGGGAACATATTGTCCAAGGTAAACTTAAAATGTTAAGAAAAGTGAATCATTTTAAAGAAATTTTCTTGTGGGAAGGGGCCTTTATTCAGCCCAAGCTAAAGGAGAAAATATGTCTTGGGTTTTGGGAAAAAGTCGAGTGAAACTTTTGCATCTTATATAAGATGTTCAGCGGTTAAAGCAGTTTCTCTTTCGACCCTCAAGGTATTCAAGACCTTAATCTTAATTGATGCTATTTTTCATTATTTATACATTACTATATATTACAACATTTAGTATGTACATTTATTATTATGCATTTTTTGCTTAAACAAATTACCTTACAGTGAATATTTCCATCCAGATGCGGTATTATGTGCATCTATATTTATCTACGTAGGGTTTTGTCCGTCGCGTATCGCCATAGCAACAAGTGAAATTTTATTTACACAAGCTTATAAATAAGAGATAATCATCAAAATGTCCAACATACGCTGGTTGATAATATCAACGCCTCCATTGTTTAAATACCTGTAAATATAGATTATCATCAGTCATTAAATGCCTGGACAGGTAACGCGTTTGATTTACATACAATGCCCGGTTTACCGGATTCGATCGGTGTCCTTAGGGTGTAGATGCCTTATGATTGTAATTTGAGATTTATGTCACATTTAATCGATCTTTGCATACCAGTTTCACATGTTTGTGGGTTGACTGCGGTTTGTTGGATCTGCTTAGCAATGTAATATGATACAATAGTTTCACTGTTTTACCGGTACCCCGATTATGGAAATACACTGGTCGACAACCGAATTTAATACAACTACCATGCACTTGTATTTTTGATAAAAGATCAAATAATAATGGAAATCGACTTGATAAAATAATCATGATAAACTACATTCATTTGATTAAATTTATTATATTTACCGACTCAAACAAACCTCAATAAAATGTTTATGTGATCTTGTGATCGCTTTTACCATAATAAACCGGTTTCATCACGATTTCTGTACAGTTTAGTACTCAAGTAGAGGAAATAAAACAGCGTCTGGGGCGCCATATCAATTTTGCAATGACTAATATCCGTTGACATAGTATTTCAGAATTAAAATGGGGTAAATCGTCTATATATGAGTCTTATAATGCAATACATAATTGGAATTATATGATACACGTGCGTTTTAAAAAGACAAAGACTTGGGCATGTAGTGAAACATGACATACTGGTTATATAAAACAGATATCTAAAAAAAATAGTAAAAAAATGCAAGCAAAATGAAACAAAAACCCCCAAAAGTTAGTTTCTATGTATGTAAATATGTATGTAACATACAAAGAAATGACAGTAGGGAAAGCTTTAACACGGCTGATCTTATTCGCCTTTCTTTTTCCAAATCCAGACACTATCATTTGTCAAATCTATTAACATAACATCGGTGTGTCTCTGCAAAATAATATTAAACGACATAAATTATAGATCTGTTTATCCGTCCAGAAAGAAGAACAAAATCGATTTTAAATAACTGAAATAGAACCGGTTTAATTCAGAAAACCCGAATCATCAAGGCACAAACAAGTTGAGCTTCTCAATGGGCGGGGAGTCATATGACAATAATAACAAAAACTGGCTATTGGAAAACTAACATGACCTAAATTGCATGTCAACAAGTCACGATCACGAAATATTGCTGTTTATTGCCTTTTTTATTGGTGTTTTTTTTATATGCAGCAATCAGGATTAATATCGACTGAAAAGCCTCGGCGAGTATCGGCTTTCCTATATCGTTATTATCATATGTTACAAGAAGACAATACACATGTTCTGGAATTTTCTATTTAATTACGGATATTTGAACTGTTGAGACACGAAATTTGAATGCCTGTTAATAGTATGATTTAAAAGGTATATCCAATATAATCGTTGTAGCAATACCCTTCCCGTATATCAGGGACATATACATTTGTTTGTATAGGTCCCTGTCTGAATATATGAGGTCGGTCATCCCACGTTCACAAAAACACGCTATTTTTTATCGATACATATATAATTTAGAAGAAACGTAAAATAATCCACAAGTTTCTACAATGGAGGTCCATATACAATAACTGTTCAGAATCTTTTTGTGTTTGCTAGCATATCCTTACAACCCCAACCCCATCCCGTCCTTTATTACCCCCAAGTGAGACCTTCGTGACAAATAGTATACATAAGTGGCAACAGGTGTCCTTTTTTACGTGTATATTATCGAACTCGAATTTAACGTAGTTGAGCCTCGCTCTGGGAAAACGGGGTTTAAATGCATGTGCGAAAAGGTCTCCCCAGATTAGCCTGTGTAGTCCACAAAGGAAATCCCTCCTTAGCGAAAATCCAGTTGAGGCGGAAAGTTTTGTCCCTGATAAGACCCTGTTTTACCAGAGCGAGGCTAAATTAGTGTTTCGTTTCTAATGTAGGGGGGGGATTTTCTTCACAAATTATTATACGTCACGTTTTCTTATACATGCAAATATGTAAGTTAATATACAAAATAATACGCGAATACATGCATATTGATTCAACAACATTTCCGTTATTGAACTACCCTATCAAGAACGCGAAAAAGTATACCGGGCGGTAGTTCCCAAAATAAAAAATAAATAGTTTGCAAAGTAATTGCAGAAAAGGTGATCATGTAAAATACTAAACAAGAACTATCGTCAGATGATATATTCGGCGTATGTTTATTTGTTAAATTAAAGTGCACACACGGCTGGGAAATTATATATTTAAAACATTACAACTAATAGCCCTGATAAGAATAGCATACATCAGTCAAACGTTTTAGAGATAACATAATATTACGTACAGGTAAATGCTTTATAAAGATATTAAATTTGAATTGTATTTGTAACATGAGCATGTTATGTACCATCTATGGTAAATTAAATAAGAATAATTAATATATTTACTCTGGCCAAATAGCTTTTACGACAAACAACAACAACAACACGCTGTAATAACTCAAACAGTTCTGTTCATTGGACGTGCGGGTCTTCATAAAGTTTGTCCCTAGACAGCTGGAGTGACTTGACAAGAGCGAGAGTCATTCGCTCCCAATAAACATCATCCCATTAGAAGATTTTAGCAAAAACCACGAGTAAAGGCAATGTTTAACACATACATTCAAAAACAGTCAAAAGTATAAAAGAGGTTCACTAATTTACAATAAAATCATGGGTTTAAAGTTAACAATTTACCATGAAAACGTATATGCATGTAAAGTATAAAACAAGCAGATCGATCTGTCAACCAGTCTGCTATTTTTAGAATGTATAACGTACATCTCTGCGTATATCTGCCAGAGGTTTTAAGTAATTGAGCATTTCATATCGAATATGACACGCATTCAAAACATTAACATCGCCGCAATAAAGAGGTGAATGAGTTCAATAAGTATTAGTGAGCGATCTTGCGTAAATAACTTTGGTCGAATACATGCACATTTCATAGTAAAAACAGTAAACAACAGTAACAATAACTAAGAGGTGGGCTTTACTTACAAATGGTTACCCATTCACCTCTAGAATGAGATGGTAGCCAATGTTTGATGGGATATCTTTTAAATTAGCCAATGTTATGTGAGGGTTTATTCATTCTGTTCTACTGGCGGGAAAAAATCTTCAACACTCTATAGGCTTGAGTCAATAAAGGTTCAAACCTGGGTTAGACAGCTTCACAGAAAAAACATTTTTAATTTACTTAACTGTTTATTTCGTTACAAAAAAAAAGATAAAGAAAAACGATAATAATTTATATAATACTCTTTCCGTATACAATTCGTGTATATTAACGCTCTCTGTTTCAGGTGAAGGCGTTCAACACAGAAGACTACGAGAAACCGCTGTCAAACTGTGAGATTCCGGATGGTTGCAGTCCCCCGCCGCCATTCAAGGTGTACAAACTCAGCGAACTTCTCGACACTTACCACGAGGACTTTCCGGTATTAGCCACTCTAGTCCATTACAAGGACATGCCGGTAGAATTTACGCACTGTCTGGCTCCCGGCTGCGAACTCATTGTCCATAACATCGAACGGCAGGATAGGCTTCTGGCGAAAGCCGGGGACAAGTACTTTTCGATTGCCAGAAATATGCCCGGGAAATTCCGCAAAACGCTGAGAAAGTTTAGTTCAATAACTGACATGAAATATATGTTTCCAGACCCATTGCCAGAAGATGTTTTTGTAAAAATCCTTCAAGACGTTGCTTCCGATTCTCCTGTTCAGTTTTCGCTGACTGCTGGTGATATAGTGAAATTTAAAACTTTTAAAGCAAAAATGCATAAAGTGAAATTAAAATCTAAGACCTATAGCGAGTGTTCCGTGATTCATTGCGAAATTCGGCGCGAAAATGGAAAATTCGAAAAAATACTTGTACCAGACGACCTCGATATTCTAGTCATTGAATTGCCATCACCTTCGAAAGTTGAAGGATTTTGTATTGACGAGGTGTTTAGATATCGACCGGAACTTCCGTTCAGCGTCGATTTTCTCGCCGACTATAAATCCATGTGGGGTTGTTTACCAGTCGCGTCCGAAATCATGTTCACCAACTTTGTCACCGAGCCGCTTGCCGTTATTTCCCAGTTGTCAAAAGCAGACGACAGTAGCGAAACCCGCCGCCATATTGACAACCGAGTGCGGGACTGCTTACTGGTTCCCGCGCGTCACTTCATGATGCTCACGGTGAAGGAGCGTCTCGGATTCCCGTCCAATTATTTCATGTTTCCGGACAAAAATGTGTTCATTGGATGCGCAGTGGAGAAAATCAGGCAGGTGTTTATTTGTATAAACGAAACAAAAAAACTCTACGTCTCTACGGTTTTCCGGTGGTGCCATCGATATCTCGCACGTTCGACCTGTGGATATGCATTTGAATAATATATGTCATAATACGTACCGATTGGATTGTTTTTGTAATATCCATGTAAATTTTACTTGTGTACCAGATTTCGAACAGGTTCATGTTCGCCAAAACTTTAAAATCGCCGAAAAACAGGTTGAAAACTTACTAATGTAATTGATACGGTCCATGTAAGTCTGTGAATTTGTATTAAGTTTTTTTTTCTCCACTTATACTGTTTTGTGTAAAAATAGCTAATTGTATGCTTTATGTTACAGCAAATTAGCGTTTGACGACCTGATACGTCACAATGACATGTCCTACGAGGACTACGATGGAATGCCGTCCTCGAATGCCGAGAGTGCCACCATTCTGCCATACAAGTGAGTCACGTGCACTAGTTGTAACATATTTAACATCAACCTTTGCGCAGAGATTGGAAAAGCTGCGAGCGGAGATCCGATCAAATGTCCGGAAACTTATTGGGGAGGAAACCCCTTTGGTGTTTTAGAGTTTTGTGCAGTATTTTTCAAAAACATATGTGCTGAAAGCATGATATTTGACAACGACTTTACATTCTAAACTTCCTTTGCTTAATACATGTTAATGTTATGTAGATTACGAATACATGCACCCATTGCACCGTAACTAAGGAATTTGTGTAGTTATGGGGTAGTTCACAAAGCTTCTATGCGAAACTTGTTTAACACATTTAATTATCGGATAGTGACAATTCATATTATGTTTATGTTACAGTGAGGAATTATGTTACAGAAGATAAATGCGGGAAACTCTTTGTAGCATACATTCAATTTAAAATAGAATAATGAACTGTCCATCTAGTCGAAACAGCTTCATATTTAATTATGTTTATACCGGAGTTTAAGCAATTTGCAAACAATATTTTGCCAGTTATTTGTGAAAACTTATATCTAAATACTTAAATAATTTTGATATTTTTAACACGAGTTTTGACAAACAAATGAGCCTCGCGCTCTGACAACGGGCCTTCATGCATGTGCGTAAAGTGTCGTCCCAGATTAGCCTGTGCAGTCCGCAAAGGCTAATCTGTGATGACACTTTCTGTCTAAACTGCATTTTTGCTACCAAGAGACTTCCTATAAACGATTAGCCTGTGCGGACAACATAGACTAATCTGGAACGACACTTAACGTACATGCATTAAGCCACGTCTTCCCAGAGCGATGCTAAAATCATTTCCTATGTGGTTGTAGGAGCAAACGCGGTTCGGACGAAACGCTCAACAAACGCCTCTCCAAGACCTTCAGCACCATGATCAAGAGCCGGCCAAAGATATTAACTAAAATAAAGAAGCGATTTAGTGCCAACAATCTGGAGGAACTAAATACAGACACGTCGTCTGCGGTGGAGAACCAGATGTATGGAGCCGGGTCCACGCACAGTACGGACGAGGGGGACCAGTATGATGGTACGTGCCCGGGAAGCAACTTTTTATCTTTGTTGACAAGAATGATCTTGCAATGAACTGACACACATCTTGCAAATTATGCACAATCAAGTGCCATTTACTAGTATATTATTCATTACGCAAATAAAACGCGAACGGAGTGCGTAATATCTATGTTTTCATCATAATCAAATGTTTGTTCTTTGCTTCTGTAAAAAATCTCGGTATCACAAAAACTTTTTGACATAATTATCCCGTTTTTCAAATTAATTCTTAAATTATTGTTATTTTGTTAAAATGTATTGTATATCAGAACTATTTTCGTTTAATTGCAGATGAAAATCTGTACGAGCACGTGCAATATAGTACTGACAAGAAGAGCTAATAAGCCTTGTGGCGGAGCAGTATAAGAATTGGTAAGCGATTTATATACATGTTATGATGTATAGAGGGTTAAACAAAAATCTCATCGACCACAAAACATCTCCATTTCAAAATAAGTCTCAATGCTCAAATTCCCCATGACATTTGTTATTAAAATGTACGGCGATTTCATTTGGAAAACACCAGTTTGCCTAATTAAGATTACTAGATTAGACGCCGGTTTTATGACAAAACGGTATTAAGTCAATGGTTTGCATTAATTTGTTTGATAAATGTAAAAGCCGATGATGCGAATTTGATGTAGTATGTAAACGTTTGCGCTAATTTATTAATTTTATCCGCCGATAAATGTGTATCAACTGCTGGAGAGTATAATTCACGGAGCTGAAATGCGTTAAATTCATGCGTTTTTTTTTATGGAAATATAGTGAAAAACGAAACCTCACAAACGAGTAGTGGTTTTCTTGTCTCCTGTAAAACATTAAGGTTCTGTTTAGTGTTCACAAATGTGCAAATGGATTTGGCAAACCATCAAGTAAGAAAGAAAAAAGCAAATGGCAAACATATAAATTCATTTACCTTTGGGATTATGACAGGTTTCCAAAGTGGAAATACCAAAAGCCGTGCCTCGTAATTACCTGGTATTGTTGGAAAGTGTAATCAATGCGAGACGAAAAAAGTATATGTCTTGCCTTGCAATGCCGAACATGTGGTACTCGTTTCAGATGTTATTGGTATAAATAAAGGTACCCTATCTTTAAATCATCTCTCTCGTAATACAGTTTGATTATGTGTGATTGTGTATTGCACACTTGTAAATGTAGGTGAATAATACATGTACCGACAATCATTGTTGATATGTTTTCTTATTTTATGATACGTCGTAAATACATGCATGTAGAAACATACATTGTACCAGCGAAATATTGCTGTGCATGTCATTTGATTTGCTGGAATAGGTCAGTGCCAAAAAATCTCATTAGCATTGTTTGACATTTTGTGTTCGCTAATTAGGGTAAATATTATCACTGCGAAGGGAGACAACTTTGCCACTTTCACCATGAACATGTATTATTGCCATTATTGCTTCCCTTTCCATTGATGTGATACGCTGTGGCTCCAAAAATAAACACATTTGTTATATTGATTCATTGATTTATTGATTTCATAGTTGGTTTCAGTCGTAAATATACAACATATTTACATAAATATCACATTACAATATCTATAAAATTTATTTCCACTGAATGTTAAACATACGAATTTAATGTGTTTATATAGTGTGTTTTTTTTATCAATCATACCAAAGCGACTGTTTTGTAAGTGCGTTCATTACAAATATTATATACGATCCGTTTGCTATATAAGACATAGGCATGCGCAGATCTACGTTTTTCTATCGGAAGAACACGTGGGACACAAGGTGTAACGTTTAATATTATAACGGAGTAAAATGGTCTTTTATTAATTTCAGATCAATTTGGAATCTTCAGATGTCTAAAAATGTTCGACCTTGTGGGCGAGTGATGGAGCAAATGTCGTCCGATACCTGCACACAAACAGTCAGGCACTCCTCAACAATAAGAAGTCTCACGGCGAACCAATATCGGAGTTGTTCTAATAAATTACAATTTGAATTAGCCTCTATAAATCATAGACTACATGTAATACGATTTTTGATTGGTTAGTGTTCTCCGATGATACTAAGTTGAACATTTTTAACATTTTAAACATTTTAAGTTTATACATAGTTAAACATTTTGAACATTTTATATTCAGATTAAATTTAACTTTTTTTTAACATTTAAAATTAAGACCAAGCTGAACCTTGTAAAGCATTTTAAGTTTAGCCTAAGTTTAACATTTTTAACTTCTGTATTCGTAATGCAGGGCTCAAAACGTAACCATTTGTAATCTAATTGCATTATCAAAAAAACTTGATACCAGAAAATGTTACATTTTTGTATTGATCAATTTTTGTGCTTATTTTGAAACTGATAAATCAGAGTGATTGGCGCTTAAACAATCCAGCTAGTTAAATGTTTTAAGAGAGTGGTATTTATGAGCTTCACAAAATCTAGTGACCTTAATTCGACGACCGACTGCTAAAAAACTTGTTATTCGATACATGGTTTAAGAATCAGTGATATACACATTGGACATAACTAATGTTGGATTGCTGTGATAACGCGTTGAATAACAACAAAATTAAGCTAAGTTAATTTCATTATTGTTCTTACTTTTTTTAATAACAACACTTTTTTTGTGAACTAATTGTTTTCATTGTTTGTCAACCCAAAGTTGGAAGTATAAATGCGGAAGAATTAAATCACGAGTGCGAAGAACCAGTTAATTCATAAAGCACGCAGGCCTTTACTCCTTAAGGTGAATTATTCGACAACAAATTAGCACAGACAAATATTATTGTGTCACCAATACTTGTTAGTCGGTATATACGCGGTACATTCATTTTAAAGCTATTAAATGAGAACTATATTTTGTCTAGACTTAGACTTGCTTTGTTACCAGTAATTGATTCGCATGAGCCATTCAGTGACGTCAATCAATTCATTTGATCCTAGCAAACTATATGACGTTTTTTTTTTTTATTGACGCTAAAACGCAAATAACATGCTTCCAAACAAAAACTCAATGTTTATTTTGAGTAACGTTTACCTTTTATGTAAGTTTAATTGTAAAATGTTTGACTAAATATATGCTGTTGTTTTAATACAATCTTCACAAACCTTAAATTTGATACATTTTTTTTAGTGCGCGTTTAAGCACGTGCATTTAACTATAAAATTTCTGAGTGTCTCTAAAACTATTTTCAAAACATTTTGCTCCGCCTATAATTATTGCAGAACCCATACTTAATTTCCTTTCCCATATAATAAATGTAGGCAAAAAGTCATGGTATGTTATTGGAATGGACAAGGTTTATAAATGTAAAAACCGTATTGTAGGTATACTTTTAAAACTTGTATTTTAATTAATTTTAGTATTTTCTGTGTTTTAATAGTAATTTTATAATCATTATGTGTCTTATAGTGAATCTAAAGTCTATATTCGTCAATATTAATATTGTATAAGAAATCCAAACTTTTGTATAATATATTTTATTCCTTTGTATTCTATATTGAAATATACCGGTTAGCATATCATTTCGAGCAACAGTTTAATGTTTAAGTTGTTTTAAATTATGTGTACTTTGTGTAGCATATGCTACATACTGCAATAAATGCTACTGAACTATAAGACGGTTTATTTGTTATAACTTTCATTAAAAAATCAACTGTGTGTGCACCTTCTTTTTTCGACATTTTTCCAGTTGTATGTAACCCGTTTCAGCGCATTGTTTTACTATAGTCTCTTTCTTTATCCTATTTCAGTGCTTTAGTAGTGAACACCTATGCTTACCATATCAATATCTACAAAAGATAGAACCAGAAAAACTGTTTAAAATGTAAACCATGCCTTCGAGTAAAATACATGTGTATGTTGATTTATTCAAATAGTACATCCTTGAATGACTAGATTAGTTTAAACCTATTTATTTTAGCTCGATTGCATCGAAAGCCGTAGGCTTATATAAACGCTCTCGAGTCCGTTTCCTGGGACTAGAACCAGTACTTGGTGTCTTTGGGGGAGATGAAAGGAACGCTCCCAGTGGGGTTCGAACCCATGATCTCCCGATCGCTAGGTTGTAAGATATAACCCTTATGTAGATGGGGATCGCCGTCAATTTTGTCAACATCATAATTGCCAGTGGTGAGTTTTCATCTGAAATGTTACACAGAACATGTACATGTAATGCAATGAACACACGAAAACTTTGCAGCCGTATGTTCAAACCTAAATACAATCCATATCTTGTAAGTGATTAGCACTGCAATACGTAATGCATATCCGTATACCGGTAATCCGAAATTTAAATTTAAGATCGTAATTGTTAACGTGTCAAACATTCCAAAAGGAAAGTATCAGTTATGCTACTTGCAAACTGTTCGATGTAAGACTGCATTTTAATGATTTACTAAATAGTTGATCAGGCGTGATTCAAATTTAGCTCAGCAAATCAACATCAGCAGTGTCCACTTTTGTTAGCTTCTACAAACTAACATGTTACAAGTATACATCGCGCAAGTTGTAATTTCACAATTCAACATTTTACAATACAACATCTGATATTGCAACATTTGGCAATAACAAAATTCGAATGTTCTCAATTTCGACAATTCTCTGCATGGAACCAAACTTTTAATTACCCCTCTAGAACACAGGAGTACCTTTAACAACATTGCGGTACACTGCTTGGGTACAGTGTCAGTCCGGCATCAATGTCCATTTCCAGTCTTTGCCACTTGTTTTTGTTTCAGTGCCTCACAAAATGTTTTATAGTCTCCAGAAAAAGTACCCGGCTTATTGCCCATGTTTTCACACTTCGTTGACCTGACGTTAGCAGTTCTTAAAACGCGTTATGAAAACACACGTTTTTTTAACAACANAATAACTACAAAACTTATTTTCTTTGGCACACGCCGAAACAATATGCATACTTTTAGAGGTACAACACCACGAAAACCTATGTACTTCTACTGTGGGGGTAAGCCGTTTGAAAGGGTGACATACCAAACGATCGTAATGAATGTGTATGATACGTGTGTTACACATTTGTAATGATGTGTTTATTAAATATTATTATTTAAAAAACCCATCAGGTTGCCATAAGAAAATGATCATTTCATGCGAAGTCAATAATATTTGCAAACTTCCATTTGCACGTGCAGCACGAGGAAACCACTCCCGCATGTGGCCCAGAAGTGTAAAAACGTAATGGATGAATAATTTCATATACAGCTGTGCAGAAAATAATCACCATATGAGAGTTCGAGTTGTTATCTTGAACCATTTTTGATATTATATAATTATATATATTTTTTTACTTCAAAGTTAAAAGTATGGCGTTATAAGTTCGATTGAGTGTATGTGCGTAGTGTCTGATTAGCCTGTGCAGTCCTCACAGGCTAATCAGGGACGACACTTTCAGCGCTTATGGTATTTTGCGTTTAAAGGAGGGGTCTTCTTAGCAAAAATCCAGTTAAAGTGAAAAGTGTCGTCCCGGATTTAGTTGTGCGGACTGCACACTGACAGGCTAATCTGATACGACACTTGACACACGTGAATTAAGCAGTTTTCCTAGAACGAGACTCATATGTCCAACGATATTGGATTAAGGCTGGTGGTCCCTCTTGGTTGCTTTGAAAGACTTTTTAAACGCTGCCTGTGTCCATCTACTTTACGCCGGCGTCATAACATCGTCTCTGTAGCGAGCTCGAAAAGAAATCCTTTCACTTACCTCAAAATGCAATGTGCAATACCCACCATTCTGCCAATATGTTAAAAAATTTGTGGACAGATTCTACTTGCGTATATCTTTATTAAAAAACAACATATTTTTCCTATTTTTGATACTTTAAAAACAATTATTTTTAGGCCTAAAAAGGTTATTTCCACTGACCCGACCACCCATGGTTTTCGTTGTCAAAAAAAAAA
>VMBQ01014047.1:0-15088 GCA_007657795.1 Dreissena rostriformis | reverse complement strand
AACAAACACAATAATACTTAAGACTAAAAACACATGACAGTTGTTAAAATATATGTTCGTTTATTGATAATCATCAATCGAGATGAGAAAAACCAAAGTACGTGTAAACTAGCGATTCGCTTTTGAAATGAACTCGTTTTTATACACTTTTAAACTTATGTATACTGCTCTATGACGATGATGCAATTAGTATTGTACTCCTGCGTACCGGAATCCAGCCGTTGACAAAGTGCAGCAGATCCTTATAAGATGAGATCAATATACTTCTACTATTGGCAATGGCCTATGGTACTACAGCCTTATGCGTGAAAAGACTATATTCTCTGAAATAATAATACCAGTGCATCTGATAGCATCTGAGAGGATAAAGGTCAAACATAAACAATGTTAAACAACAAACATCAACAATTGAAGAAGAAGAAGAATCGTCATTCTAAAATACTGTCTACAATACCAAAAATAGCAGATGTCAAAGTTAATTACAAACATAATTACGATACCAGTCATTTAAGAGACGCTCCAAACAATCCTCCATGTGCGTTTGGTAATACCTGGAACCTGACCCCCACCAGGAGAAGCAGAAGATGAAAAAGAGGAAGAAGAAGAAGAAGACGAAGAAGAAGAAGAACAAGAACAAGAAGATAAAGAAGACGATGAAGAGGAGAAAGAAGACGAAGAAAAAGAAAAAGAAGGAGAATTAGAGGAAGAATAAGAATAAAAAGAAGAAGAAAAGGTAGAAGAAGGCGAAGAAGAAGAAGAAGAATCGTCATTCTAAAATACTGTCTACAGTACCAAAAATACCAGATGTCATAGTTAATTACAAACATAATTATGATACCAATCATTTTAGAGACGCTGGTTTGGATAGTCGTTTTCATCGGGAAAAAAAGAACCTTTGGATCGAAACCTCGTGGTTTATGTAATGGCTTATATATAGTGTTTTATATAAATGTCGATGACAAAAATATTAATTTAAATTATAATTGGCTTTAATGTTCCCAACTGATTATCAAATGAAATGTATCGTTAAAACACGCTAGTTTTGTTCATTTTAATACTTAAAAGCCTTTTTCATACGATACGTTCATCAGTAGTATGGACATTTTTATTTTAAAATATTCATATACATACATGGACTATTTTTTGTTTGTACAATTTATTGTTTATTGTTTATTCATCAAACTGAGCTCAACCCTTTTTACAATTGTACGATGTAATTGCAACATTGACCATATTTATTTTTTAAAGAGTCTTTTTTCATTTGTAGTATTGAGACCATAAAACAATGCGTGACGTTATAGTGGACACGGTATATCCTCACCAGAGTGCGCAATTGCGCAGGCTGGTTTGGAGCTTCGCTGGCCGCATATGGCATAAGACCCCTTTTAGAAGTAATCCTTTCCGGACCGGGCCTTATTGTGGGTCTTTCTTACCATACATCTTATATAAATGCACAGGTAAACAACCAACAGACCGTTCATATACAGGTTTAAATACATCGCGACATTAAGAGCTTCTTTATAAATACTATCACAGTTTCATTGTCGAACACAAGTCGAGAGCAATAGAGGATAAAATCTTTCACCGGTAAGTAAATGTTTAATGATGTTTCAGCTATTATAAAATAGCTTTATGAAGAAGATGAAAAACCTATCACTAACGAAATCAGTAGCCTTATGTGATGTTGTATTTTAAGTAATATAAGATGATTTCCTGATCTTGTTTATGGTTGCATAGTGAACGCTCAAGGATCACAAAAGTTACTATGTGCTGCTCAATAAGCGCAGGGTGGAAAGCCACACCCTTCTAGTTACATTATATAATTATTTAATAACTCTAGGGAATTCCTTAGTCAAACACTTGCAATTAAGGTTTAACACCATAGCCTATGTGTTTTCTAATTACTATTTAAATTTATTTATCCACAGTTAATTGCATCGACGAATAAGGGCGTTGATAATAAGACATACGATTTGTGCAATTGAAGCAAGAATATCGCGGTTGTATTTATACTAACGTAACACATTTTATAGTAATGTAATGTTGATTTGTTTTGCTTGTATCTGAATTTTAAGATATTTTTAATATATAAATATTTTACATGATATGTAAATTTACGATAACACGTATGCAGTTGTAGGTGACAAACTTTACTAAGGAAATGTTCTTATTATATTTTTGTTTTTTAATAATACAAAAATAAAAACATACGTATTCGTATGCAAGTTAAAAAGCAGACAGGTCCAGCTGAAAATGGTTTCCGTATTATCTGTTTAACAACTGAAATCAAAGCTATCCTTTTTTACATACATGTATTTTAAGTCCGATTTTTCTGGATTTTACAAGATTTACGGCAGGTTTTATCTGCACCATGAAACATGATCATAACCGATCATAACCGTTATGTAAATACACACGTTATAATTTCGATTTATACGGGTTTTTTTCCTGAAGAGTTTATCATCATTGAAAACATAAAAAACATTTATATTATATTGTATGTACAAATTAAGTGATCTTTGTAGTGATCATTTTCTTTAAAGGTAAAGTTTAAATTTACACCATGTGAAATTAGCGGGTCATGTTTGCAATAGAAAGATTGCCGTTAATTTTAAATCAATGTGGAATTCATGTTTCACCAAGTGCAGTCGTTCAAGTATACGTCGTTTCTAATGTAACACACATTGACAGGTAGAAGCGTTGTTTCAACATAACATGACAGTCAACTGACTGAGCTCGTTTTCCTTAAATAAATCCATTTAAGTCATAATCTTTCACTGGAAGAAAACACCTTAAACTTATCATTTATTATAATTTGCAATACATGATAATTTGTAAAGTTTTGTTTTTAAAACAACCAACATTTTGAGCTATTTAACAGTTAACAAACAAAATCAATAATAGACCTTATATTTTGTACATGAACCTTTGAGATTGGTATGATTTATTTTACCTGAGTTTTCAATGTATAACATGCAGCTCTCATGTTGAGATAGTTTTCAAAATGGTGTACACGTCATGCATCGATGAAGGTTTTTGTTTTCTCTATCTGGCGACATCACTAAAAGCCTTTACTAATCTGTATCTGCCCTAGGCCTTCTTCATCAGAAAGGACGGATTGAGGTGTTTAACATGACCTCAAGCATGTTCCTGTCGCCCGAACACCCCCTGCGTCTCAAGGTCATCAAACTTGGCCTGTAACTCAACGAGCTCTTCCCTAGCGTACTGCAGGGCAATTCACTTTCTTTGTGGAGGTTGTACATGACACGTGTTGATTTAAGCTTCGATGGGCCCAAAATAACCGTTATAACCAGAACTGTTCTCATCGCAGATGCATTCAATTTTAGAATGTAGGTATTCAAACTTGATTTCCATGTCCAATGGAAAAATGCTTTTTAGATCCACTCTTATACTTCAATCGTGACGATTTTACATCGCATACTTACTAAGGTAAATCAGACTCAGGTGTTTGCACAGCCTTGACATCAAGGTTGTGGGAAAAATGGCAAAAGTGGTCATGCTTTTCATGTTTTTTTTAAAGTCTAGACCCATTCGTTACTGTAACCTTGCCTTTCACCGCGTAAATTATCTGTGTGGGGGGGGGCAGAAACTAATAGTTGTACTTAAGCCCAGCCTCGGTTCCAGTGAAAGAACAACATGAAAGCTCTAAAGAGCAGGCAAGTGTGACTCTATTGTATACCTAGTANACGTTTTTATGTTCTTTTAATATCGGACTCGTTTTCTAAATAGGGAGAGCATGTTTTTTTGTGAAAGTTTGAATCCCACATAGGGCATATATTTAAATCTACATAACACTTTTCATACTTGACATGTACAATAACATGGTAAATTAAACATCAGTAGAAAGTATTTAAAAAAATAATTGCATCAATTATGTCCGTAATACTGTCAAAATTGTGTACTTATGATGAAATGTAATTGATGGTGTAGTATTAAACATGGGACTGTTGAAGGGAGAACTGCTACAGTAACATATAATCGAACCACCCAATAAAAAAACAACGTAAACTAATGTTGTTTATAAAATTCGCATAGAACACGGCTTTCTGGCACTCGGGTTGACCCTTTATCACAATGACCCAAACTCAATGGAACTTCTGCGGCCAAACTTTTACTGGTACATTTAAAGATAGAATGTTCAAAGAAATTTAAGTGATCAGGGTCTCAGTCTGGAATTCTTGCCAACATGTTAGAATTGAAGAGAATGCTTATAAATCTGACATTGCGGTGGATCATATTGTTGAAAGCATTGTGATCCATAATTATTCATAGAGTAGTGCTAATTCCGAGTTAGAAACGCGTATGGGCAATGAGTGATACGTTGGTCGAGACAAGTGATACGGTGGTCGAGACAAGTGATATGGTGGTCGCGACAAGTGATACGGTGGTCGAGACAAGTGATACGGTGGTCGAGTGATGATGGGTAGTTCAAAATGATTGTACAAAACGATATGACCCGCGCTTTGTGAAAAGGGAGTTTAATGGATGTGCTTAAAGTGTCGTCCCAGAATAGCCTGTGCAGTTCAAACATGCTAATACGGGACGACACTTTCCGCTTGTATTGTATTTTTTATTTAAAGGAAGACTCTTCTTGACAAAAATCCAGTTTACTAGGCGAAAACTGATTAGCCTGTTGAGACTGCACTGGCTTATCGGGGACAATACTTTACGCACAGGCATTAAACCCCATATTCTCAGAGCGCGACCCAATTATATGTTTAAGTATATCGTATGCATATAAATGCTGGCTGTTTGATAAGCATGGTTTCTTATATAAATAATACATTTAACCAAGAGGTGCAGTGGGAAGATAAATCGATTAAAGTAATTATGCAACATATTGAATTGTCGATTTAAAATAGATCCCTATAAGCTTTCACATGCCTGGGTTTGAAAATATGAATCGCGTTCTGAGAAAACTGGGCCTAATGCATGTGCGTAAAGTGTCTTCCCAGATTAGCCTTTACAGTCAACAAAGGCTAATCAGGGATGACACTTTCCACCTTCACTGGATTTTCGTTGTGAAGAGACTTAATTAAAACGAAACAAAATCATAAAAGCGGAATGTGTAGTTCCTGAGTAGCTTATGCGGACTGCTCATGCTAATCTGGGACGACACTTTACGCACATGCATTACACCCAGTTTTCCCAGAACAAGGCTCACGTGTTTCCTTTAAGTATCGCATGTCATTTCAGCTTCACCTGGTGCATTGGAACACAAAGTATGACAGCTTCGCGAAATCCGTAACCAAGAGCGACGGACTCGCCGTCCTCGGAGTCATGATCCAGGTAGCATGTGGTCGCCAGTGATTAAAGCGCGTTTCTTTCAGTGTATTCAGTGTGCACGTGTATCGTTGATATGTATATGAAAACGTAGTCATTCAGTTTCATGATAAGATAAATAACCTCGCGTAATAGTGTTTAAATATTGTAAAACATGCGCATTGGCATTCAGAGTATTTTAATTGTTTTAACGGTGGCATATATAAGAAGATTAAGCGTTATGTTGTTTTTGTTTTATTTATTTAATTATCGTGAGTTATCGGTAATAAGATTGTGGATACTGTTTCATTAAACTTTGTGGTTGGCACATTTTGGTTTCCAGTTTTCTTGAAATTCTGCGCTCTGTGAAAATGGGGTTTAATGCATGTGCGAAAATTGTCGTCCCATATTAGCCTGTACAGTCCCCACACGCTAATCAGGGACACCACTTTCCGCTTTTATGAAATGTTCGTTGAAAGGAAGTCTCTTCTAAACGAAACTCCAGTATATGCGGAAAGTATCGTCTCTCATAAGCCTCTGCGGACTGCACTGACTAATCTGGGACGACACTTCACGCACATGCTTTAAGCCTTGTTTTGTCTCGGATTGTTTAAGCCCGGTCACACACTACGGGTTCTCCGCCGTATCGGACAACGTGAACATGTTGGGCAAGCCCCGCAGCAAGGCCTCTGTCCCCGTCTCCCTCGATCCTACCAGCTTATTGCCATTACACACTTTATTTCTGCCTTTTAGCTGAACGCTCGTCTGAACGACGTCTTAACGATTCCGACGGCCTTCACATGCAGGACAACTACCGACCTCCCGTGCCAACTAAAGGGAGACAAGTCAGGGCCTCCTTTCAATGAGAAACACTTCTGAATTACTTCCCTTATCATAGAGTATTCGGACATTATTCTTACGCGTATTTATTATCCGGACGCTGATGTTATATGTTAATACGATCTCGTATTCATGCGTGTGTTAATATCCTTCGTCATATTTTGACACGAAGAGCCAAAAAGGATCAAATGCAACTATGTGTGCAATATTGTGTGTAAACTGCGCAAATGGATTGTCCGTTAATCTTCTGCACCAGCATTTAATGACATATCAACGTGCCCCACTTGTCTATTTGAATGTCAAAATTGAATGTAAGTATTTGATTTATTTCATTGGTAAAATATAAGTACTTTACCCATCGGCGTATGTAGACGGGGCGGAAACGGCGTATGGCCCCTTTAAAATTTGCTTGGTTTCGATCATGTTTCATTCTCGCAAATTCAAACGAAAACGTGATGTGATTGAGCTGCGAAGTCAATTTACTGTTGGTTATTAGTTATCATGTAACAACCTTTTTGATAGTTAAACAAAAAAACAGTCCGCACAGGTTAATCACGAACGACACTTTCCGCTTAAACTAGTTTTTTTTAAAGCCTGTTAACCGCAGAGCGGGGAGAATTAGGTTGTCACTATTTTCTATATAAATAAATACATGTATATGTTTAAAGACTTTTTAGGGCATAATTTTATAATGAATTTTCAAATTTACTTTAAATTTGTTAGATTTATCGTTATCAGACGTTTTGATAAAGTATTATGTAATTCTGGAGGCTTTCATTTTTACATTACATTTACATTTTATAAATTATTACATAGAGTTTGCGCATGTAATAGTGATCATTTGTATACTTGAATATAAAAACTCCATGTGCGGGACACTGTAAAAACACTTTCACTTGTTACGTTTTTCGAATATTGCCGACATATGCATAATTATTGTTTTGTACACAAATCTCATGTTTTAATTGCATTTTCTGATTTCCTACTGCTTTTTACGGACTGCATTTAACTCGTTTTGAGCGTTTGGGCTTCAGTTGTGTGCAACTTGTACCATAAGTCTACATTCTGTCATGATGTGTGCATTCATAATGTGTTATTATCATTTTTATGTTTGTAAGACCCCTAATTAAATATTAATTTACAATCAAGACTAGATTTATATAATAAATGTATACAATAATTTAACGTATTTTGTTCTCTTTTTTTAACAATTATTTACCGCTCGCAATCACCATGCAGATATTCACATAGACGTTTTGTCATCACGGTACATATACTGACGACGAATGTAAACATACACAAACAATATCAATGTTGTTTAAATGTCGTCGGAAATCGGTCGTTAATGATATCTGAGTGGGTATGAAGATCAATTGTTGAGATGTTCGTTAGTCATGTTATATCCTTAGTAAACCGCTTTATGTAGTAGGCTCTCTAAAGTAGGCTTTCTATAGCAGGCTCTATATAGTAGGTTTTCTATAGTAGGCTCTCTATAGTAGGCTATCTATAGTTAGCTTTCTATAGTAGGTTTTGTGAAGAAGGCTCTCTACAGAAGGCTTTATATAGTAGACTTTAAATAGTAGGCTTTTTGTAGTAGGCTTTTTATAGTAGGCTGTATATAATAGGCTCTGTATACTAGGTTTTCTATATTGGGCTCTCTATAGTAGGCTCTCTATAGTAGGCTCTCTTGTTTGGCTTTCTATAGTAGGCTCTCTATAGAAGGTTCTTTATAGAAGACTTTTTATTGTAGGCTTTCTATAGAAGGCTCTCTATACTAGGCTCTGTATACTAGGTTTTATATCATAGACTCTCTATTATAGGCTCTCTATAGAAGGCTCTCTATAGTAGGCTCTCTTTTGCAGACTTCTTATAGCATGCTTTCTATAGCATGCTCTCTATAAATGGCGTAATAAATTAGGCTTTGTATAGAAGGCTTTTTATAGAAGGCGCTCTATAGTAGGCTTTCTATAGTTGGCTCTCTATAACAGGCTCTCTAAAATACTGCTCTCTAAAGAAGGCGCTCTATAGTAGACTCTCTATATAAAGCTCTCCATAGCGGGCTTTTTTATATTAGTCTCTCTATAGAAGGCTCTTTATAGTAGGCTTTCTATAGTAAGCTCTCTATAATAGGCTCTCTAATAGGCTCTCTATAGTAGGCTCTCTATAGTAGGCTGTCTATATAATGCTCTCTATAGTATGCTCTCTATAGTAGGCTCTCTATAGTAGGCTCTCTATATCCGGCTTTCTATAGTAGGCTCTCTATGTCACAAACCCAAAGACCTATATGAGAGAGTGTGTGCTGCGTGTATCACGTGGCTACCTTGAGTACGACCTTGAGGTACGTCATGACCTTAGCGCGACCCAGACCTTTAAACGGTTGTATTGTGTGACAAATTAGTACTCTATTTAGTGCATACTTCTATTTATCATATCCATTCGTCGGTACATTAGTCGTTCTCGGTCGACAGTTTGCGTTCAACAACTCAATATGTATGTAACTATTACGTTTATTCAAATGGTTTGAAATAAAACGTGATAATTTACCAGGGCCATTATTACGAGGTTTAATGGTTCTTGCTCAAAGTTTTTTCAGATGAAGATTTCAAAATAATGGACATAGATTCAAAACAATATACACATTATGAATAAACAAGCAAAAAAACAATCCTGCCTGAGAAAAAATGTCAGCGTGGCGCAGTGGAAGCGTACTTTTGCTACCCGAGGTCACGGGTTCAAATCCCTGGGATGGATGCTTTTTTGTCGTCATTATGTTATAACACTGACAGAAAATGAAAATTATGTACTATTTAAGAGAAAGAATAATCGAATTCGCTGTTTTGGGACAGATGCTGCTATTGCTACTGTTGTCATTCTTTAAATCAACCATGAGGAAAGCAATGTTTTGCTGTATTGTTTGATTTAAACTGTGTTTTTAGGACTTGTACAGACCAATGTTAATAAACCAATTTGTTCAAGCGAAGATTTATACCTTTTTCATTCGCACAATCCTAAACATTTATAACGTTGTATTATGTTCACTAGTAAATTCACGGATAATGTTCATATAAGTCTCATCCACCATCAATTGATATTTTGTGTATTAGTTTACAAAAAGGGAAATTAAATAAACTCAACACATGGTAAGATGATATTATTTCCTTGAAAATAACTAAACATGACCAATAGTTAGCTTATTTTGAGACGGTTCGTTACAGAATAGAACATACTTTTTATTACACACAAACTTTACAGTTTCTAGTTTTAAACAAAATGATAATACAAAATACATTAATATAATAAGTGATTTTTACAGAAATATTATAATCTAGTAATGGATTAACTTTACAGATATTTAAAAAAATAAAATCGTTTTATATCACAAATTAACAGTGTATCTAGCTAAATATGGAACAGTTTTAGTATAACAATAACACAATTGCAGGCTGTTCAGACGAAAACGTTGGAAAGTCGTTTTTAAAGCTGATATTCACAAACTGACTGGAAAGTCTCACTGCAGGTATGATCGTTCATTTGTCTGTTATACACCACCAGACACTCTGCTCGATCTGTTGAGTCTTCTAAAGGAGTGGGCGTCACGACCTCTCCGGATAGCCATTTCCAGGTTGTCCCGTTTTTCTGGCCTCCTACCCAGGGGATCGCACCTCTCATAAGGTTGATAATTCTATCCACCTTTGTGGTGCTGTTGGCGATGGCCAAGTTGCCCCCCAGACTCTGACAGAAGTCTCTGGCCCTTGTCCATGTTTTACGGTCCAACACAACAACAAAAACATTGTCGGGGGGATAGACCTGTCAAATGGAGTATGCATAATAATAAGGAATTAGATGGATGGAAACTGTTAATTCGGGTATGTATAAATGCATGTTATTGTACAAAGTGTGTAACTGTTTGTTGTCTTTATTATAAAATACAAATACATATACAAATACAATACTAGGGAGTGACACAACTATTCGAATGTTCAAATATTGGATTGAATGATCGCGATTTGAATAGTCGTTAGGAATTCGATTATTCGCAAGTATTGTCTTTGAAAAGCCAATAATACGTCAATTAACGTATTTAGCCGTTATTGCCAAATATTTAGCACGATATAATGATGAAAAGGATTAATGTATCAAATAGAATGGATTTTAACATGATGACGCGAAACCGTGTATTCATAATGTTGTTGTATAATAATAATCAAACTCTTTAATGTATCGTGTTGTATTAATTGCATCAGCAAGTAATACCGTTATAATTATAAGAATTAAAATAAAAATGTTAAAATGCATGAGAATAATGGCATAAAAACATATCAGGGCCATACCAATAAGCAGTCATATGCATGTTAATCCTATATGTGCAGCTAAAATATAAAACACTTACTGAGAAATAATTTACAAAATTACATCATTTTAAATAACAANATCCTCCAAAGATGTAAACGTCACGACCAGGAGCGAGCTACAAAGGGGCCCCAGGACACAACCCTCCACCAGAAAGTTTATGGAGACGTGGATGACCTGAGACGGACCACATCATTTATCGAAGAAACTGGTGTGATTGTATACAGCGAACGCCAAGAAGAAGAAGTTTTAACGGGTTAATAAATAAGAATATTAAGCGTAATGTTTGTTTTACACTGGCTTGCAAAACTCCCTCTACATTATTTGCTCGCTAGCGCGAACAACTAATAGTTCCAATCTGTACTATCTGTAATGGTCAGCGATGCATGGTAAGCCCCGCCTACTGCCCCGCTCAGCAAATAGATGCTAGCGGTATTCTGTATGCTTGTATTGCTGTAAGTTAGTTGCTCTTGGATAGCGGTAGTAAATAAACGTATGCAAAATCAATCCCTCTTGGCTCTTGTGTATTAACCCATCCCTCTAAGGGTCTAGACATTAATAATAATAAATACAGGAAAAGTACACATTCGTAAAAAGACATGTTTAAATTTGATAACTATAACATTAAATTTGCTTCAAACACTAAAATCATTATTTATATATGCCGGTGTAATAATGTATGTGTACTTGGGTTGCCACCTTGTTTCTACTTTCATTTTTTAATACGTATACAAGCGTCCTCATCAGAACCGGAGAATATTCATTTTTTAAACTGAGTACATGATGAATGTATGTACAAGGTTACGTTCTGAACGATACTATTATTGCGACTTTTGCAAATGTTAAGTAGTAGAGTCACCTGCACAAGATGGCGCAAATTAAATAGTACTACCAATCATGCACAGCACAGGTTAGTTTAGCAACGACACATGTGGACACGATGGAATCAAGTATCGCTTTAATGAGTCTGATAAGAATTTTGTGTTTGTTTGTGTGATACTTGTATCAGTTATAACTTAGTTATTATACCTGTGCGCCCTTATCAGTATCTGTTGTGAATGCACGTTTGTGTTTTTTTGTGAGTTGTATATCTATTAATCCACAAAATCGCGATCGTATATTGCTAATTGCCATCTTCAAATCTCGTTATCTTAATCGAATGATACAAAAGGCGTGTGATTTCGTATGAAAGAATCAGCACACAAAGCCCGAAGATTCCCAACGAATCGAACAAAAACATTGTGTCTTTTCTCCATAAGCGCTTGTTGTAATTTAATTGTAACCATGGGGACCGTGAAAGATTGTCGCGGACGGATTTCTCTATAGAAAACTACCGTGAAATCCACGAGGAAAATCGATTTTGGTTTCACTATAAAACAACTGTGGTACAGTCCCTTTCCGGTTTGTTGTCTAGCACCAAAGTATATCGCACGCACGTTTCCTCTAAAATTAAGCGCTGGTGTTCATTAAAACTTATAAACATACTATAAACATTATGACACAATATGTCAGGAATAATTTGTCACTTGAAATAAAATCATATTTTCTGAAGATAAATCATCATTACGTTTCAAGTGAAGCATGTAAGCTTTAGTGTTTTTTGGTTCATAAATATAAGATGCTGGATGAAACTCATACTGCAAAATGATCTATTATTAAAGAAGCAATGATCAATATTCATTGCGTTTGCTCTCAGCTTCTCCACACCAACTTGCTCACAAATCAATTTCAATCGAGTTGTATAATGTTCGAGATTTTCCAAAACATGTACACACTGTCATTCTGCCTTTCAGCTTAACGCTCTACGCAGTCTCACCGATTCCAACGGCCTTCGCATGCAGGACAACTACCGATCTCCCATGACAACTAAAGGGAGAAAAGTCAGAACCTCCTTTCAGTGACAAACATTTGTGAATTACTTCCCTTATTATAGAATATTCGGTCATTATCCCAACGCGTATGTAATATCCGGACGTAGAAAAAAGACGCTGATGTTAACACGATCTCGTATTCATGCATATGCTATTGTCCTTAGTCAAATTATGAAACGAAGAGTCAATAAGGATCAAATGCAACTATTTGTGCAATAGTGTGTGTAAACTGCGCCAAGTGATTGTCAATGCATCTACCTTCACCAGCATGTATAGACGTATCAACAGACCCCCCACTTGTCTATTTGAATGTCTTAATTGAATGGAATGATTTGGTTCCCTTCAGTGGTATAATAAAGTTCTTTACCCATAGGTGGATTTAGACGCTGAGGAAACGGCGAATGGCCCCTTTAAAATGTGCAAGGTTCGACTGGTTCATTCCCGCAAATCGCTATGAAAACGTCATATGATGGACCTATGGTTATTAGTAATCATGTAACAACCTTTTGGTATTTAAACATATTCAAACAAATGATCGTAAGAGCCTTCTTCACCAAGACGAAAAATACTTGCTTCAGAAAAAAGCAGTCACACATATGAAGTTGATAATGTCTAAAAGTATATAATACACTGTAATATTACTTTACTTAAATGTGATATTACTCATATTAGAGATTGAATCAGTAATGAAAAGACACAATTTCGTTGTCACGTCCTTTCGCGCCTAAACGAACTTTCTCGCGGTCATTTGAATAGAGAAAACGTACAGAACTTATCAAATAAAGGATATATACATTAAAAGCATGTATACCTGTTGCATGAGTTCTGTTATCATATAACAAGTGCACCTGTGCACCTCGGTATGAACATTTCGGACTATTTTTTGTCCGGCCTGTAATCCGCAGAGCGGGGAGAATAAGTATGTCACTATTTACTATATACATTAATAAATGCATATGTTTAACGATTTGTTTAGAGCATAATCGTATTATGAATTATCTGATTTACCTTTGTTGAATTTATCATTTTGATTGAGTATTTTGAAATTATGAAGGTCTTTTTACATTGCATTTACATTTAATTATTACTTAGATTTTGCGCATGAAATAGTGTTCATTTATAATACTTGAATATAACAACTCCAAGCGTGGGACACTGTAAAAAAACGTTCGCTTGTTACGTTTTACGAACATTGCTCACATAAGTTAAGTACTCGTGTTTTAATGGTTTTCTACTGACATTCAACTTTTACGGACTGCATTTAACTCGTTTTGAGCGTTTCGGCTTCAGGTGTGTGCAACTTGTACCATAAGTCTACATTCTGTCATGATGTGTGTATTCAGAATGTGTTATTATCATTTGTTATGTTTGTTAGACTCTTATTTACAATCAAGACAAGATTTATATAATAAATGTATACAAGAATTTAACGCATTTGTTTCTCTTTTTTTAAATATTTATTCAGCACTAGCAATCACTATGTAGAAATAAACATAGACGTTTTCTCCTCATTGCTCATATACTAACGACGAATGTAAACATACACAAACAATATCAATCGTTTATTATATCTGAGTGGGTATGAAGATCAATAGTTGAGATGGTCGTTAGTCATTTTATATCCTTGGCAAACCGCTTTCTGTAGTAGACTCTCTATAGTAGGCTTTCTATAGCAGGCTCTATATAGTAGGTTTTCTAAAGTAGGCTCTCTATAGAAGGTTTTATATAGTATACATTATATAGTAGGCTTTATATAGTATGATTTCTATAGTAGGCTTTATATAGTAGGCTCTCCATAGTAGGCTTTCTATAGTAGGCTTTCTATAGTAGGCTGTATATAATAGGCTCTGTATACTAGGTTTTCTATAGTAGGCTCTCTATAGTAGGCTCTCTTGGTTGGCTTTCTATAGTAGGATCTGTATAGAAGGCTCTCTATAGTAGGCTTTCTATAGTAGGCTTTCTATGGTAGGTTTTCTATAGTAGGCTTTCTATAGTAGGCTTTCTATAGTAGGCTCTCTATATTAGGCTATGTATAATAGTTTTTCTATAGTAGACTCTCTATAGTAGGCTCTTTATAGTAGACTTTCTATAGTAGGCTCTCTATACTAGGCTGTGTATACTTTGTTTCATATATTATGCTCTCTATAGTAGGCTCTGTATAGAAGGCTCTCTATTGCAAGCTTTCTATAGCATGCTTTCTGTAGTATGCTATATATTAACGGCGTTACAAAGTAGGCATTCTATAGTGGGCTTTCTATAGTAGGCGCTCTATAGGAGGCTTTCTAAAGTAGGCTCTCTATAACAGGCTCTCTGTAATAATGATCTCTATAAAAGGCAATCTATAGTAGGCGCGCTATAAAAGGCTCTCTATAGCGGGCTTTGTATATAAGGCTTTCTATCGAAGGCGGTCTATAGTAGGTTTTTTATAGTAGGCTCTCTATAATAGGCTTTCTTTACACATGGAGATACATGCATTCATACACATGGCGATACATGCATACATACACATGGCGATACATGCATACATACACATGGAGATACATGCATTCATACACATGGCGATACATGCATACATACACATGGCGATACATGCCTACATAAACATGGCCTTACATGCATACATGCACATGGCGATACATGCATACATGCACATGGCGATACATGCATACATACACACGGCGATACATGCATAAATACACATGGCGATACATGCACACATACACATGGCGATACATGCACACATA
>VMBQ01014046.1:0-15076 GCA_007657795.1 Dreissena rostriformis | reverse complement strand
GTATTGACTGGGAATATAGAACGCGATATCCCCCTAAACAAAAAACATAACACATATATGTATAAGCGTTTTTGAACGTAAGTCATACGAAGTGAATACATATATATATATATATATATATATACTTTATTTTGCTTATTTTGCAACAATAGATTTGGAACGAGATTGAAGTGTTTCATCTATATTAGCAGGTAGCGTGAATGTTTATACCCATGTAACCATATATAAGCAATATCAAAAATATGTTTCTTTCTGGAGTGCATCATGTGAAAAAAAATAGAGCTCGTTCTACTTACTGATGTTTGTTTATGTTGTATGAGCTATTATATAATATGGAGTTTAACAACATGTGTGTATAGTCTTTATACATTAGCCATGTTGATATCAGGTGTTTCATATCCTGATTGTGTTCATGCTTCAATTTGTAAGACTGCTATTATATTGCGTCTTGTCCATGAATATTGCCTTTTGCATTCGCAGCCTGCAAGTGTTAAAAATGTACATTTAATAATAAATTACGAGTATTTCGAGCAGAAATTTAAACTTATTTTGTTTGGTGTTTTTCTGGTTGTATTTATATTTTCGGAATTTCGCGTATTGTATTCGGCGAAACAGATTTTAAAAGGACAACATATACCTCCGAGAGATCTATATGCGGTTACATTACGACTTGTTGTCATAATTTGTACAGAGAAACTTATAATTGAATTGCATTCGATACGTTTCTATCTTTGTATTGCCTTTGTTGATATAACTATCTTTATTGGGTCACAAGAAGAATGTTTAAATCCCAGAGACCTAACCACGACAGTTCAGAATTGTGTACATGACATTATTTGAAGAGACTTTTATTTTATGCCATTTTGTAGTTTCAATTAATTTATATTAAAGTTGGACAGGACAATTGCATATATTTGTATTGGACAGTTTTCTAAAACAAACAAAACAGATGCGAATTTATATAAGATGTTTCTATGTTGGGACCTATATGTCCGGTCTTTTAATGTGAAATTAGTATGCTTTGATCCGATCTGCCGAGTGTTCATACAAAGCAAGAACTATATTTTCTTATTTTGCATGATTTGGGAAAAATAATTGGGCATAAGTGATGACATTATTAAACAACAAGTAACCTAATATTATTCAAAATATGCCTGTATTAGGCTGTATTTATAAAACTAAATGTCCACGGTAAGATACATTATATAAACTCGCACGCTGCGTGTGCTCAAAGCAATCGCGTAACAGACACATTTATCTGTCAGTAAAAATGACACACGGATTTGATAGCATGCTGGAAAATTCGATTATTTAAAGAATTACTCTCAGGTTGTTAAGTGACACGTTCGTTTGTAGTCCAGGACATATACGTTTTAACCTCAAACAAATTGCAACAGAAATACAATCAATGTCATCATGTAGCCCATGAATAAGTTTATATTACAAGAAAAATCACCATGACAATTCGCAGCCGTTAGTTAAAGAGCCAATGAATAAGTACATATTACAAAAACATCGCCAACACAATTCGCAGCCGTTAAAGAAATATTAATAAATAAAACAAATTGTAATCACAGTGGAAATTATGATGGCACTTATTTACCACCATACTCACGATTACTTTGACGAAGGTTGTCACCGGAATTTACAAACAGAATCAATAACGGATCCATCGGTAAAAAATGTGATAAAAATGTAAGTAATGTTATATATTTTTAACATACAAAAAGATCAACGATGTTAAGATAAAACAGTTAACTTTACCCCTCGTAATAATACCCGCTTTAAAATATGTGTAAGAGTATGTTGTCATCGAATATAATTTTAACATCACAGGAAAATAAATCAGTTCATACTTTGACGCATACGATTGTCATTTAATGTAATTAAAATGACAAATCATGGCAGTTAATCAGGCTGGTTCAGATGTGCTTGACTTGTATTATACATCTATATAATGCTTTGCCTCTGAAGCTATGTTGTTTTCAAAAGCAAGTATATGCAGCTGACACTAGTTTTGGTTTTATTGTATTGTGCCTCAAACATTAACAATTGTGGTGCTCTGGTTTGGAGCCAACTCTTGACCACTTAAAGTATAATTAAATTTGCCTTTTTATGTATTGATGGTATAAGATTAAAGTCGTAACTTACCTATTCCCCGTTATAAATTGCTAGTTTTGTGTCAGAAACTAGATAAAACAATGTTGTGTTCAAGTAATACGTAAAAAGCCGGTAAATATCGACTTGTATTTTAAATACTTAGACACCCAATAGACGCAGTAACCTGGGGAATAAAGGTTCTCGCGTACCGAGCTACAAAAAACTTATTCTGGAACGTTAATATGTTGTGTTTTCCAATATACTGATGGCTTTATGCCATAAAAGCAATATTTTATAGTAAAATATATCTTAACATGTAATAACATGGGGGCATTTGGCACCGATTTAGCGTTGGAAAGTATGTTTAACTTCAAATAAAAATCAATTAAATTTATAAATCTTTATTTCTCGTCAAATACGAGGCAGAAAAAGTGTGTGAGAATGTTTTCGTACATAACATCAGAAAATACCATTGCAGAAATGTTATTTGTCAATTATTGCACAATAACAAACGGTCAATTTGTTGAGTTCGGTACCTTTGTAATCATCTGAGAGCGCAAAGATAACGAACTTGTCGTTATAAATAGCTATTGCTTTAACAATATAATTGCTTATAGATGTACACAATATAAGCGATACATACACATGTTATCAGTGTTATAAGGGTTGTACACGCATTGAAGCCACTGTGGTATTAGCGTGTCGATGTTTTCAAACCACTTCGTTATATTATTAATTTGGCTGAGCGATCGTCTTCCAAGCGAGGTTATAATTGTTTGGTACGGCGATGTTGAAATTGGAGATTGGAATAGAAACATTGCCATAAATAGTATTAGGTTCTTGTTTAATGCTTTGGCTGCACGTACAGTTTAAATACCCTTCACATCAATAATCTCGAAGCTAAACGATGTATGCATTGTATGTACACTTGCACTTTTTACAATTGCTACCCGCATATAGGTATGTTAACATATATATTTGTAACTAATTCTACATCAAATATTTAAATATTAGTTTTGAATTCCGTTGGAAGAAGTACCGAGCGTTCAAACTTAATTATTCGTGTAATCAATTGTGTGTGGGTTGTTATCGTACAACAATAGCCGCAACTATCTTATTATCAATCGTCAATTTCCCCTTATTGTCTGTAGAAACAGATAAATGGTCAAATAACATTGCCAAGAAAGCAATATATTTCCGTCTTATTTGGTAATGTCTTATGTGATGACATGATTTGCTCTTCAAGCAACATTTATTCACACCAATATGGTTATTTGCTGCTTTCAACCATGCAAAGAGAATTTTAAATATTCATGTGGAGATTTGTTTGCGCTGAAGCAAAGCTATATTGGTTGTGTTTTGGATCCTTTAGTGAAGGGCGATGGTGAGTGTCACGGTTGATGAAAAAATAATTCCACAGGCTTCTTGTAGTTTTACACGTTGAAATCCGTGATGTTCATATGTACACGACAACTCGTATTTAATTGTGGGGCCCTTTTACTTACAATCTGTACATAATTAACACAGGATATTACTGAGTACAACCTATTTATGGTGTAGTAAGTCACCAATTAAATGGTCTGCGTTACCAATTAANAATTTTAAATATTCATGTGGAGATTTGTTTGCGCGGAAGCAAAGCTATATTGGTTGTGTTTTGGATCCTTAAGTGAAGAGCGATGGTGAGTGTCAAGGCTGATGAAAAAATAATTGTAAAGGCTTCTTATAGTTTTACACGTTGAAATCCGTGATGATCATATTTACACGACAACTCGTATTTAATTGTGGGGCCCTTATACTTACAAACTGTACATAATTAACACAGGATATTACAGAGTACAACTTATTTATGGTGTAGTAAGTCACCAATTAAATGGTCTGCGTTACCAATTAAAACACCAGCTTGTTAATGATATATAAATCAGCATTATTATTTATAGCGTTTTATTAACAGTGAGCTAGGTTTGTTCGTGTATATTTATGAAAGAACTTCAGGTCAAGAGCATACGTTAAGTGTCCATATAGGGCTCACGCTTTGTTAAATTAAATGTAATCGAAGTGTTTGATATCGTATCCACACAATCGAAACCATGGTTTACGCTATAAACTGCGTACGTATATTTTAATCGTCGACCCTATGTGTTTTGATCCTAATATGCGATGTTGTCGTCGTCATAATGAGTCATTACCTAAGAGGTAAATTAAGTGACCCTAATTGGATGACTAAAAACGAACGGATATCCATGCAATGACAACTGTTATAAAATGATCGTTATTGTTTTTTAAATTATACCTTTTTTAAATACAACTAATAAACAAATAACAAATGGATGAACTGTTATTTCTTATTGCGTATCGTATTCGGCGAAACAGATTATACAATGACAACATATACTTCTGAGAGATCTCAATGCGGTAACATTATGATTTGTTGTCATAATTTGTACAGAGAAAAGTATAATTGCATTGCCTTCGATATGTTCATATCTTGTTACTGCTTTTGTTGATATAACTATATGTATTGAGTCACATAAGACTAATATTGAAACCCCAGAGACCTGACCACGACAGTTCAGACTTGTGTACATGCTATTATTTGAAGAAACTTTGATTGTATGCCATTTTGTAGTTTAAATTAATAGTATACTCACGTCGGAAAGGAAAACTGGATATACGTTTTAACCTCAAACAAATTGCAACAGAAATAAAGTCAATTGCATCATGTAGCCAATGAATAAGTACATATTACAAAAACGACGCCATCACAATTCGCAGCCGTTAAAGAAATATTAATAAACAAAACAAATTGTACTCACCGAGGAAATTATTTTGGCACTTAGAACCCACCATACTCACGTTTACTTTGACGAAAGTTGTCATAGGAAGTTACAACCAGAATCAATAACGGATCCATTAGTCAAAGATTGTGATCAAAATGTAAGTAGTATTATATATTATTATTTTATAAAAGGAGCTACGATTTAAAGACAAAACAGTTATCTTTACCCCTCGTAATTATAACCGCTTTGAAATATATGTTAGAGTATGTTGTCATCGAATATAAGTTCAACGTTACAGGAAAAAATATATCAGTTCATACTTTGACGCATAAGACTGTCATTAAATGTAATTATAATGACAAAGCATGACAGTTAATCAGGCTGGTTTAGATGTGATTGACTTGTCATATAAATCTGTATAATGCTTTGCATCTGAAGCTATGCTTTTTTTCAAAAACAATTATACACAGCTGATACTCGTTTTGGTTTCATTGTATTATGCCAATCATTTACAATTGTAGTGCTCTGGTCTGTAGCCAATCTTTGAGCACTTAATGTATAATAACATTGGCATTTGTTTTTTGATTGATGGTTTAAGATTAAAGTTGTTACTTACCAAATCCCCGTTATAAATTGCAAGTTATGTGTCCGAAATTAGATAAACAATGTTGTGTTCAAGTAATACGTAATAAAGCCGGTAAATATTGACTTGTGTTGTATTACTTAGATAACCATTAGACGCAGTAAACCGGGGAATATCGGTTCTCCTGTACCGAGCTACAAACAATCTTTTATAGAACGTTTATATGTTTCTGAAAATACACAACTGACTTGTTGTGTTTTCCATTATAATGATTGTTATATGCAATGTTTTATAGTAAAAATAGCTCTGAACATGTTATAACATGGGGAAATGAGGCAACGACTAAGCGTCGGAAAGTATGTTTAACTTCAAATAAAAACAATTACAGGTATAAATCGCTATTTCTTGTCAAATACGAGACAGAAAAAAATGGGTGTTAATGTGTTCGTACATTACATAAGTAAATACCATTGCAGACATGTTATGTGTCACTCATAGCACTATAACAAACGGTCAAATTGAGGAGTTCGGTACCCTTGAAATCATCTGAGAGCGCAAAGTTACCGAAATCGTCGTCATAAATATATATTGCTTTAACAGTTGTATTGCTTTTAGATGTGAACACAATATAAGCGATACATACACATGTTATCAGTGTTATAAGGGCTGTAAACGCATTGAAGCCACTGTGGTATTAGCTTGTCGATGTTCTCTCGAACGGCGTGGTTATTTTATTAATTTGGCTGAGCGATCGTCTTCCAAGCGAGATTTTAATTTGTTTTGGTACGGCGATTTTAAAATTGGAGATTGGAATATAAATTTTCCATAAATAGTAAAATCTTCGTGTTTAATGCATTGTCTGCACGTATAGTTTAAATGTCCTTCACATCCAAAATCGTGAAGCTTGTTACAATTGCTGCACGAATATAGGTATGTTTACATATATAACTGTAACTAATTTTACATCAATTTTAAAATATTAGTTTTGAAATCCGTGGAAAGAAGTACAGTGTTGTTTTATCTTAATTATTCGTTAAATCAATTGTGTGTAGGCTGGTATCGTACAACAACCACCGAAACTATTTTATAATCAATCGTCAATATCCCCGTATTGCCTGTAGAATTAGATACGATGGTTAAATAACATTGCCAAAAAGCAATATATATATCCATCTTATTTGATTAAATGATGAAATGAGTTGCACTTCAAGCAACTTGTATTCACACCAATATGGCTTTTTGCTGCTCTTAACCATGTAAAGAGAAGTTTAAATGTTCATGTGGAGATTTGTTTGCGCTGAAGCAAAGCTATATTGGTTGTGTTTTCGATTGTAAAGTGATGGGCGATGGTAAGTGTCAAGGCTGGTGAAAATCTTATTGTACAGGCTTCTTATAGTTGTACACGTTGAATTCCGTGATGAAAATTAAAGGACAACTCGTATTTAATTGTAGGGCCATTTTATTTACAACCTGTACATAATTAACAAATGATAATGCTTATTACAACTTATTAATGGTGACCAATTTAAACACCTACTTGTTAATTATATATAACTCATCATTTTTCTCTAAAATGCGTTTTTATTCACAGTGAGCTAAGTTTGTTCGTTTATCTCTATGTAATTCCTTCAGGTTAAGTGCAATAGTAAAGTGTCCATATTGGCATGACTCTTTCTTTGATGGAATGTAATCGAAGTGTTTGACATCGTATCCACACAATCAAAACTGTTAACGCTAAAAAATGCGTACGTTTTTTTGTATCGTCGACCCTCTTTGTATTGATCCTGATATGCGATGTGGTCATGGTTCTTATGATTCATTACTTAAGAGGTAAATTAAATTAAGTGACCCTAATTGGATAAATAAAAACATATGTGTTCGAACGGATATCCTTGCAACGACAACTGTTAGAAAATTATCGTTATTTTTTGTTAACTTATAACTTTTTTAGAAACAACAATTCGTGATAACAAATGTATCAACTGTTATTTCTTTGAAGTTCGTACCTCATTACTGTAGCATGCTTCAGTCGGATTAAACGAAATTAATCAGTGGATATGGCGTTTCATTACCATATCAGCGTTTCATGGTTATAATGATCTTCTTTCACGTTTTGTGCGCAAACGACGCCATATTGAAATGGAATGCTTTTTATTTATATATACAGCAAAATGTTTGATCTGCAAACTATATCGTATGGGATTATATTGTGTCACGTATTTAAGAGTATTGTTATCACTCTTGAGCATAACGCAGTATGAAGATCATTAGTTATAACCATTCTGTCGACTTTACTGGAATTTAATGGAATCTATAACTATAAAAAGTCAATAGTGGAATTATAGGAAGATAAATTGCATTATTCAGTTAAATGATTCATGTTTTTTTAACGCCAAGTAAATAAAAAAGCACAAACTAAATAGAGTGATGATGGTAATATTAAAACTCCAATACATATACGTGATTGCAAGTTTAAGAACAACCGTATTCAGCTACGATAGTCATGACTATGTGTCACATGTGGTAACATATTAATTATGGACTCATACACAAACATGTTTCATATCAGTCAGTTATTCTAATCGACCAATTATCAGTGAATTGTTTTTTTACCAACCAATGGGGATGATAATTGCATGTTCCTAAAATTGGTTAAGGTTCCCAAAGCAGTAACATGCAAACTGTTTGGTGATCACCAATATGAAACTATATTGTCCAATCCGAATGCGGTGCGGTATTATCAGTTATTAGTGTTCGAATTTAACATAACTATAACGCGAAGTGTATACATGCCGATAGGCACGTAATTGATGGAAAAGCGATGTAAATGTTTTGCTTTGTGTGTGTTTTTCTAATAAAATAAGATGCTATTGCTATGGAGACCAACATGTAGTTTAAGTTAGATTAATATTGTGAATCAAACAGGTTTATAGCGTGATTTATGATCGAATAGTGTACATGTTTGTTATACAAATATCGTATCGGACAGAAATACCCATGTATATATGTCTGAAATCGGATACACTTACAATCTATAAGTAATAACATCATCTCCTAGTTGCATAACCCAATCAATTTACTGCACACCTTACGACAAACTAAACGGCAAACGGAGCGAATTGTGTCTTCCGAGTGGTTACTATGCAGAGTAACTGATTGCAATACAAACATACTATCCGGTTTCTTAGTTATCAAACGTTTCCTATCATAAAACCGTTAGAATTGTATGCGACATCTACTTGCAATCACTTTGTTTTAAATTTTACTTGTGTTGTGCACAATTATATTGTCCTGAAAGTTACCATATTAAACACACACATATTTAAAATACCTTCCCTTACATATTTGTGAAAAAGTATATATATATATATATTTCTGTATTTATACATTGTACATATACTTTTCTATCTGGAACACATTTGTGAAGCTTCTTGATCTATTAATTATACATAAGTTTTATTTTTTATTTGTATAATGTCGTTGACCTGTCTGATATTAATAATGGGGATTCATAACTCACTTATATCGAATCTTCACATAGCACATTGCATAAGTCACTGTAATTGAATTCCAAACTATCTCTTTCAGAAATCCAATTCATGATGACGTTTCCCCTGGGCATTACGAGGCACATGATATACGCCTATTACTGAGCTTTGTGTACTCAAGTATATGTACAAAGTGTGCGTCTGATATAGCTGATCATACATAAGTGCCACATATTTCAATTTTAAATTTAAACATGGTGGAAAGGTGAGAACTTTATGAGGAGAGAAAAACATACATACACACATCGCTCCTTAAAAAATCAATGACAACATTAGTGGTGTCAAAACTGAGACAAAATTGCAATATCCTCCAATAAACGAGCTTGCATACACGCAACTTGCATACTTGTAAATCCAGAATAGACGAGCTCTTAGTAATAAACGGACTAACAAAATAATGTGTTTAGTTTTGCATTTGCATTTGCAATAATCATTGACTTACCAAGCACCAAGGCCATGTTTTATCTGTGGTTATCTAACACGAGCGATACGTGAAAAAAGTTCAACATACTCAGACGGTGTTGTATACAGAACCTATACCGTAAATTGAACCTTACTTGGAAAGCATAAATGACAATGGCCGGGAAAAATAGTTGTTATATAAAATCACCAAAAGCATCATTAAACAGAAGCTTTTTAATACCAATTTACAAATGTTGTATTTCTTTGGAGATGTAAAACGATTGTGTGCACTTATTAACGCATGACATCGATGATATTTGTTGATAATAGTGTAAGTTTTGTATGTTCTTAGTTGAATTTTTTGAGGTATTAAACAGTAGTTCACGGCGGTCAGTTTATCAACTCACATATTGGTAAATGTACAATCGCATTGGAATTTTATTAAATGTGAATGAACTAATACCCTTCCACTAGCATCATATTTAATACATTAACTTATACAATACGCATACATCGAAACTTCAGCTGCACCAAAGGAAGATAACACGCTTATTATACAATGCGGTCCTTTATTCATGTAACAATGAAACACACAACAAGTACATCATACAAGCAACATTTGTACATATCAAACAACACTGGAGTTTATTTTGGTTTTAATGAGCTCCAAACCTCAAACTTAGCCCAGAAGTATTAATGTTAACATTAACGTTCATAATAATAAACCGCATAGCATCATAATCCATACTAAATAGCAATCCAGATTATACATTTCAAGTTAACTACGCAACGGTTATATAGAGGTGAAAGCATCAAAGCCGGAACTTTCTTAAGCACGATGAAATGAAACCAAAACAAACATAAACTAATGTTCGTCTTTAAAAGCTTATACTTTTTCGAAAAATATAAACTAATTATAATATCAAGATAAGAGTTGACACTTGAAAAGTATTTTGCAATATGTTTATTGCTTTCCGGAACATATCCATTTGAGATAAAACGTGCGCGCTTTCACTCGGCCACTCAGGCATTACAAATTATTTGCGTATATGAAACTCTATGCTTGCAATCTACGTATTCATTTAGTGAACAGATCATGACATATATATAAGAGTGGACACTTTAAAATTATTTTGAAGTATGTTTGTTGCTTTCGTTCAAGTTTATACAAACGAGTATGACTCATGTATTGTGTGATAATTAACATATAAAGGACAATTGAGTATTTAGTTTAAACATGTTTTGGTTAAGATTGTTCTGCATAACCTGAATGGGCATACCACAAAAGTAGATCACGTATCATTGATAAGAATACAAGAATCTTGGAAGCTAATTAGAGCTATGTTACATGCTAGAGTTTAATGGAGATTAATGTTTTGAAAATACACCAGATAAGTATGGGTAATATAGGTTTGGGAAATATTGAAAAAGTACCATTTGTGCGTTTCTTTCTTTTACGGTTTCATTGTAATTGTTAATTAAAAATCAATTATTTTAATAACAACTAATATAACTACTAAATAATAACAGAATATCGTCAAATCACCCTTGTTTGCGGTAATAGTGAATTATTGAGACATCGGTGCGATATCGCAACTCAAATTGCTAGGCTCTCATAAGTGTATAATATAAGAGATCTATCACGCGCTCGGCATGTAGGCAAGAACAAACACCAATATTTAAATCAAGTTTTATTGATGCAGTTTAATCTCATTTGACTTATCGTCAAGTTTATAACGAGTTCATAACGTACAATACACAATAAAATTAACATTATATCAGTGTGTATTCAACATAGAAAAAGTATCCCCCATATCTTTCTCACAATATAAAGAAGTGAAACTCCAGAAGCTGCAGCAGTATTGCATTTCTATCATACACACCTTCGTGGTCCTTTATTTATGGCAAGAACGCGTTCTGTCAATGAATCATCGGTAGTGTGTTCGTTTTCAAAAAATGTCCAATAATGTCTCATTTATTAGAAACACTACGCCATATTTAACCACAACGCTATTGTGGAAACATTTCGTATGTCAATTGTACTTTGCAAACAATTGTTCCTGTTAACTTTACCTCCAATACATTCCGCTTTACTTCAAATTGATACTGAACATCTCTTACGGTAAGTCCCAACTATGCATGGCCCCATTACCAAATTGGGGCGCCCCGCCCATATTGACCACGCCCACCTAAAATGTTGTTTTAACATAACTTCGTCATTTCTATTTCAATTGACTTCAAATTAATACTGAACATCTCTTAAAACAACACAGTCTATCTCGACCATCCATGTCCACATTACCTACCCCAGGGCCCGCCCACATTGGCGACACCCACCCAAAATTGCCGTTTACTATAACTTCTTTTTTTCTACACCGATTCACTTCTAATTGATACTGAACTTCTCTTATGGCAATACGTGCGGCGTGGGGATAGGCGTCGGCATCTGCCGCGCCATTTCTAATTTAAAATTGACATTGTCCAGAACGCTTAACATGATTAGATACAGTGGTATGCCTTTAAGGATAACGAATTTAATAAAACGTATGCAATTGTTTATCATTTTATAGTATTCATAAAGAATGGGGTTCACCACATCTCAAAATCAAGCGTTTTAGCAAAATTGCAGTCGGTAGATAGTTTTCAAGTGTCAATTAAAAGCTCATCTATCATATGTGTTTGTTTTTTTAAACAACTATTCATTGTTTCCATTTCACCAATATAATCGTATTGTATCTCTCTTCCACGTTTTCCTTCAACGGAATTTAATTAAGTGAAACTGTTTTGCGAATGCATTCCTGTTAAAAAAATGTTCATTCCATAGCTATTCTAAGAGATCCATTAATAAAAATCCAATACACGTTTATTTATTGTTGTGCGTAGAGTTGTGCTTTGTTGATTTCACTGATTATCACATATGGTTTGATCTTCATTCGATTTACATATATTAAAGGCACAATAACGTAAACGCGTAGTAAAACTGAATTGGTAAGATATACTGGCACTATGGTGGGCCCGAATGTGTGTTAATACGTTGATGTATACGTATATGCAGTTGTTTTTGTTTCATTTTTTCGTTGCATGTGATCCAAGTCAGCTTTTCATACCTCACTGGAAAGGAAGTCACAACGCAATAAACGCAAACTTCTTTGATAGTCTTGCTGCTTAAGTCCTCGTTTTCTATTCAATACAGTCCTATATGACTGGCCGTATTGGTTTGAGCTTATGCAAAACATGTGTTTTTATTACTAATTGCCGACCGCAATGTGGAGACAATGCGTTCAATATTAAACGAAAGCGATTAACTTTCGTTTAAAAAACCTACTACTATGCGTACATGCTGTTTCTAAATGCATGCAATTAATTGAAATGCTAGTGTGTTTAATTGTATCTTGATGCTGCAATGTCATAATGCCTGCATTGAATATTAAACATACATTTACCAATACCTGTACGTTTAGTTAAATAATATAACAGAACAAATTTATAGTACATATGTTAACATTACATATTATGTAACATCATTGGAGCAATATGCAACTCACGCCAGATTGATGTTCATGTTGTTTGGGGCTGTTTTGTCCATCATGTAGCTCGATGCAACACAATGTTCAGACCAAGATCCCGTCGCAACTCTGAGTATCAAATAAAAACAAAACGTATGCATGAACACATTTCATTGATTTTACTTTTTCTAATGAAATTTAATCATGTAATATCCGCAAGAACCACCTACAACTTGCGATATAAAAATGCCATTTAAGTGCAAGTTAGCCATGTTTAATTCGTTAACAAAAATATACGTTTTTGAAGTTATGATTACAGACTCGTAAAAATATAATGTACATTGAAGTCAAATGACAAGGATGAATTATACCAGACCATATGATGTTTACACCTTTCAAGTATCGTTCCACCACCATTTTAAAAGCATTTCCTCAGGGAAACATATAACTACTTATACACAGACATGCTTTAGCAAAATCTCAACGCATCTAGATAGCTTTACATCATGTATTGGTTGACATTGCTAAATATTCGGTAAACGGATGCAAAACTTGTTTTACACCGTGTTAAGCAACCCATTCGCAAACGTTCAAGATAGATGTCCCCTAAGTGGTTATTTGACGCCACGTGTTTCCGATAGGCTGCAGCTGATGTTGATGAAGCTGGTGCTGTTGTTGATATTGTTGGTGATAATCATGAGTTATATCAGTTGTTCTTTAAAGTTATGCTAAGAAAAACACACGTATGGGAGTGTAAACGTGCAGGCAACATATGCCTATTTATCTTAAAGATTTCTGTTTATGGATTGAAGTTTGAAAATAGACAAACCTGGATGAATATTTCACAAGTAAATACTATAAAAAATAAATATTAACACACAATGAAATAAACACACATAACTTTTGTATATACCCATACTTGTATATAGATACACTTACTTGTTATGAATATTTTGGTGAACAACATGCACACATAAATAAACAATATGCTACGGTAAATGGGTAAATGAGTATGTGCTCGAGTCCCGTTTTCTAGAACCAGCGAATGCATTTGTTATGAATATTCTTCTCTTTATTGTAAATACTTGTTGCTTGTGGTAAGTCTTAACACACTAGCTAAATAGGGATAGCTGTTTGTCCGAAAACACTACCTAAACCATTCATTGGAATAGTCTAGGTAAATAGGTCACTACCTATTGATCTAAATCAATCAAATAGGTCCTAAATTTAGACAAATGGACATACTGTCCAATGTGAACACCATTTGAACGGGAGGCGTTTTAGCACAGTTTAAGTTATTGTGACGCGTATGTGGATACTGGTCCGACAGTTTGTGCAGTATTGCAGTTAGCTTATGTATTGGTCGACGAATTTGGTGTATCAACATATGTGATAAATGTTCCGATGTGATATTCTGGACAATGCTTGGATTTATGCTTCTAGGATTTTGTCTATATTTTGTGAAACACGCTTACATGAAATAGTCTGAACCATGTTGCGTTGTATTAAACATCAATTGTCACGGATATATGCTATTTAATAGAACATACTCCATTATGTGGGTGTGCTGTTATCTTTTAATAAGCATCTAATAAATACCAAGTACACATTGTTCACAAATAATTAATATAACGTACTAACTCTCAGTTTTCGGACACTCTAAATGTTCGGATACCCGCGTTTTTAACCAAATAATTATTTTATGCGACTCTAAAATTTGCAGACACACTGATTTTTGTTTTAAAATTAAAGACTCTAAATATGCGAACATTTTATTTTACAATGCTTTTTTACCAGAATTTTTCCCTTGTGCACTTATCTGGTGGCACTCCGAACATGCGTTTTAACGACCGGATTAAGGTCATAACACCTCGCAGACTAATGCCTTAGGGCAATGTATTCTTACAATTGCAGTATTGAGTAGATACGATGTATAGCGGTAATAAAAAATGGTTTCAACCATCAGCTTAAAGTGAGACCTACATAAAAGTAAGATGCACTATACGGCATGTTATTTTACAAACACGTGTTATTATTTGTTTAAAAAAATTACGCTATACACATTGAATTCCCGTATTAGATCGTTGATGAAATTTTTTAAGAGTGTCTCAAATTGGTAAATACACGTATTGTTTTATTCTTAATTTTCGGACACCT
>VMBQ01014042.1:0-15917 GCA_007657795.1 Dreissena rostriformis | reverse complement strand
TAGTAGTAGTAGTAGTAGTAGTAGTAGTAGTAGTATTAAACGGGTATGTTAATATTTTAGAAGAGTACACCTGGGAAGCCATGGGCTAGCGCAGTAGGTTCCGATATCATTACCCTGACGTGGGACAAACCTGATTTGTTCAAGGAGGGAGATCATTACCAGATATCATGCAGAGAATACAAGGAATCTAGATGGAAAATTTGCCATTATGTTGAAAAAAACATGTTTGAATTAACCAACCTAAAATCCAACTCACAGTTTGTTTTTCGCATTCGGGCTGTATATAATGACTACGAAAGTAATTACAGTAAAGAAAGTGATGTAGTGACAACAAGGAAATCTCTAGCATCGAAACTTGTACGTTTCTCAACTACTCGTAGCGCTGCCGATGTATTGCCTGTACAATATGCAGTACCTATGACAGAAGTCCGCGGAGCAAGAAATATAATCGGGAAAACAAGGAAATTTGAAATAGGTATGATCACACGATTACATATCGATTTTCATTGGTATATTGAGTAGTGCGTATTGACAGGTTTTTAACGATGAACTTTTAATTTGCAGGGTCACCAAGAAAAGTTAATTGGAATGAGAAGACAATTTTACTACTTGGTGAGAAAGGAACTGGAAAAAGCACACTCGTTGATGGCATGGCTAATTTCATACTTGGTGTAAATTGGAATGATGAGTTTAGATTTTCTATAGTCAACCTAGAAGATGAAGAAAGAAAGAACATTGTTAATCAGGTACATATAAATAGAGAATAATAGGTAAGTGTTGATTATAGATCAGGTTTATCATGCGAGGCTTAGAAACCAAACAGCACGAGCCTTTGCGAGTGCTTTTCGTTTTCGTGCCGAGCATGATAAACCTGATCTATAATCAACACTAACCTATTATTCTATTTATCCCACTTTTTTATTCAGTAAACATTTTTATTTAAACAAAATTAGTTTAACTGGATAATTTCGCTGGGTTTATGACGTCATTTTGTAAAAAAATGACGGCACTTCGTGTCGTGTTTTATAGCACAGGTGTTGGGTGCGTTGCAAAGTCACTTTAACACTATCAATATGTCATAAAACAACATGTTTTATCATTTTGAAAATAAAAATAAATTATGATATGATATATATCATATCAGAATATATATTTATTATTTTCAAAATGATAAATAATAATGTTTTATGACTTATTGATATTGTTAAAGTGACTTGGCCACGCGCCCAACACCTGTGGTTTATAGCAGAAATTTAATCAACGGGATTAAGAAGCTTTAATCAACTGAATTCGCTGTAAAAAAGTGATAAATAAGTTTACTACATATGTTCATGTATAAAAACATATCTAAACAATATAATATCTGGTAAGCGATTGTTCACACATTTTTGGTATAGGGATATTGAATGAAGTAATAACAAGAATTCACGTAGTGTTGATGTGCGTGTTTAATGACATGGCATTAATGATGTAACGTGTTATTTAAACAGGAAAATTCGCAAACGGAGTGGATAACATGCTACACGATGCACCCGCAAGACGGTGGAAGGATTCCCTACACCATTAACATAATTGATACGCCAGGATTTGGAGATACACGCGGACCTCAACGTGATCAAGATATCGTTGAACAAATCCGTGAACTGTTCAGCGTGGATCCACCACAGGGAGTTTCTATTATTGACGCTGTATGTTTCCTAATTAAAGCACAAGATGCTAGGTCAACTTTATCGCAGAGTGATTTATTCCAATCGATAATGTCTTTGTTCGGAAAGGACATAGAAGGCAATATCTGTTCGTTGATTACGTTTGCAGATGGTCCTTATCCCCCGGGGAAAATGGCTTTGGAAGAGTCAAGATTGCCCTTTGGTAAATGGTTCACCTTCAACAATTCTGCTCTGTTTGCGAACAATACAACAACAGATCCATCCAGCATGTCACCGTTGTTCTGGGACATGGGTTTAAAAAGTTTTCGGGATTTTTTCAAACATTTAGAAGATCTACCTTCAACAAGTTTGAAGTTAACCAGAGATGTTTTAAACGAACGTCATAAATTGAAAGCTATTGTAAGAAATCTTGAGCCTCTTCTGGACGCTTGCCTCGTGAAGATCAATACATTGAACGCACAGATTAAGTGTTTTGAAGAAATCAAATCAATAATTGCCGACAATAAAGACTTCACCTACACAGTTACTATTAATAAGCAGCAAAAGAAAGATCTTCCAATCGGCGAGTATATCTTTAATTGCGTATACTGTCACATTTCGTGCCATGAAAAATGTGATATTGCAAACGATGCTGAGAAGAGACGCTGTTGGGCGATCGATCAGACATCGGGCTTCTGCAAAATATGTCCGGGCAAATGCTTTTGGGACAAACATTTCATTACTCCCTATATATTTGAATGTATTGTTGTCGAAGAACAGAGAACGAACTCAGAGATGAAAAAAATATATGAAGAGGCATCCGGTAAATTGCTCAATCAAGAACAATTGATAGCCGAAATAAAAGCAGATTTGAATAAAGTGGTTGAAACTGTCGATGAAATGATGGAAACCTATAACTTATCTAAAACCCGTCTAGCCGATTTTGACCAATTTTTTGCACATCTGACATAAATACCATCACATTTTGACTCGAAATCACTTTTTTCTGACACATAAAAAAATGGGTAAATATACCAACATCAACTCGGCCGGCTTTAACATTTGTAACACGGGTGGCAAAAAACACTCGCTGAGAATTCGTTGCCATTATAATTTTCTCTGCATATTTTGAATTAAAAGTATTATCTGAACTCTTGAAAAAGAGAAAATATCGGTAAGGAATTGCTTGCAAATGTTTCACTTGTCTTTCATGATAAGAATACGGATACTTTTATGCTTTAAAACCTTTCAGATACAAACAGAGTATTTATTTGTATACATATTTTCGTGTCTTTTGTTGACAATTGGTTGTATTATTGCAAACTTCGAATTCATTGCGTTTTATCTGGGTCTGTTTTATCTTCACTCAACTGTTTCTATGAATTTTTTAATGTGTACCTATGCACTGTTTCAAGGAATTGCGTCTGCAACATTATAAATTTACAGTTGTGTGTGGTGGAAAAATACCCTTTGGGTTTATATTGTGTTCATATCTAACATTATTTTGATTTAAACTTTAAAATTGTAATTTAGAGCAGATTTCCTTAAATTTTTTTTTTTTTAAATACCGCTTTAAAAACGTCAACTTTGTAAATATTATCTTCGTAAGTTTGTTCCTGTTTCTATTGGACGTCAAGAAAAGTAGTTTGCTTATACAAGCTAATATTTATGGCCATTTTTTCCTATCCATGCGTGATGTTTAATGGTCCCATAAATTACACTGGATTTTTTTTCCGTTATGACAAACTCATTAAAATAATATCTGCATACTTGTTTTTATAAAGGTAGGCGTTTAAAATTGTGATTTGCGCATATTAGGTAAGTTATGGTCATGTGTGTGACATAAATATCTGACATGAACAACTAACATGTTTTCTCTGCTCCTAATACCGCTGGGCCTTTAGAATATCTTTTATTAGTTATATACGTAAAATTTCTGGTTAAATTGTAAGTAAAATACATGCTTTGTATGTAGCAACCATATACAGTTTGCTGTTTCTTTATAATAAAGTTTGTGTGTAGTCGTTGTATGTTCGTGTTTATAATGCAGTGGCTTTTTATGATAATAAATTCTTATGTTCAGGATTTATACAGTTTTCCTATTGGTAAATATTTAAATGATGTCTTAGATATTAAATGTGAAGTGATATTTATGCGTATGCAAGCGTCCGGTAAAACATTACAGTAGTTATCTGTGTTGCACACAGCAGTGAATATAAATTGCTAGGACACACTCTGAGTCCTCACATAATGCAGCCTTACGCGCGGAAGGACCTCAAAAACATCGAAATACACACACGCGCACTCTTTTCTCATGCACAAGGAGAGTTAGTCGGTTGGGATGTGGCGAGTGTTTCGAAACGGTGACTTTTGGGTCGCTACCACTAGCTCCAGACCACCGCTCTGATCTGGGTTATGATTTGTCACATCACACATTATATGAATGTTAAAATACTATCCACGTGGATCGCAGCTTATGTCGTGGAATATAAGTAGGTTAAATTACAGGAGGTAGATATTCGGCCGTAAATAAACATTACAATTTACAATCGGGTACACGTAACTACATGTGCGGTATGTGTTTTTAAAATCTATAGTAACACGCGATAAAAGGTCGCGGGAACAAAAGAAATGGCGCTGGTCTATTTAATAACCAGTCCTATTTTTCCGAAGTTAGTGCAACTGGTTCCTTTTCCCTTATTCAGTTGCAAAAAAAGGAACTGGGTTATCATTTTACAAAAACCGACGTAGAAATGTACTGCAATAAATATTTTGATACGCAACATATATTTACAATGATTTTCATTGATTAATTGGTCTCTTTGGTTCATTTTAATTTATTTGTTAAGCAAGGAAAGGCCAGCTCTTTATTCGATTTGAATAAGGAATAAGGAACCAGTTCCGTATTCCCTATTCAAACCGAAAAAGGAACTGGGCTATCATTACGTAAAACTAAGTAGAGATGTACTGCAATTAAACCGAATATGGAACTGGGTTATCATTAAATAAAACTAGAAAGAAATGAATTGCAATAAATATTTTTATTTTATTTCGAACCTACATTGACATTTAGTATTCGTGGGTTAATTGTAATTTATGTTTCAGTAAGGCAAGTCCATTTCCTAATTATCGTCTTCATTAAACTTGTTTTCGGCGTGTATCGTCAAATAGAATATACAAAAGAAATGTGACAGAATACATCCATATAACATAATCAAGCTTACATAACACACACAGCATCTAAAAGTTAAAATATCCGAAAGCGATTGTCCGAAATACATGCTTCCGAATAAGTAACTAACTTATCACCAATTCCTTATTTAGATGCCATAATTTCGGTTACTTAAATTCGGATAATTCTAGCATAGCGAAGCTTTACATTCGTTATTATTGGCTATGTTTAATGTCAGATTTTTTATTTATATCTCTGATCAAGTTCTTGAAGTTTTATCTGACCATTACCTTCGGCCAAGACTATCGGATAGCTGAGTACCAGACATGTTTAAGATATCTCATTCCGTTCTCATACTTTAACAGTTACGAAGGGATATGATTAATGATGCCAAGTGATTTCAACACGTCACCATAAAAGCAAGACTACACCGGAAGCAGTGGCCCAGGTGCCTCTTGTAGACAGGAAAGTTTCATCAAGATACCTCAATATATTATTTTAAAATTCAAACACCTGCGCGCATACTGGCTCTAATGGCGTATTTTCTTCATAAATTTGTTTTAGTGAGAAAACGCGTTTTCTCGCTCATGAAGACAAGCGGTACATCTGGCGACTTTCAACCTCGGCACACGACTATTGACCATGGGATCTGCAAAACGGCGATGGCTTCGATGGTAAACAGTCCCTCGCAGATCTAAGCGTAACAGTTGCGCTCTGTATTCGTACCGAATGCCAATATTTCGGACAGCGTTTGTCGTCAATTCGATGTCACTGACGTCAACATAAAGGCGATACTGCACCGGAAGCAGCGGCCGGGTGCCTCTAGTAGTCTGGAAAGTTTCATCGAGATGCTTCCGTATTTTGTTTTTCAAATAAACAAACAAATGCGTATACAAGCTTTAATTGAGTATCTATATATTAAAATACATTTTCTCTCTCCGAAAACGCGTCTTCTCGATCTTGGATGCCAACGGTACATCCGGCGACCTTCAACAATGGCACACAATAAAAGGTCGTGGGACCTATATATATAGTGATGTTCATTTATATGTGGTACACTTTGGATCAATTTCGTTTATGTATAAGTAAGCAAAATGCCAGATCCTTTTTCGGCTTGAATAAGGAACTGGTTCCCTTTTCCTTATTCAGCCGCGAAAAAAGGAAATGGAGTTTAAATAAAAACAAATATTTTGAAATGTACTAGATTGCATTTTTATATCACATAAATATTAAATAAGTGTATAGGCATTAGGTTTGGTTGATTTGAAGTTAGTATTCGAAGTAGATATTGCCGGTTCGGTTTATACACAAACAAATCCTATTAAAAAGCTAAGAAGAAACATGAATATGTATCGTAATACATAAATTAAATGTATTCTTGTTATTTTGTTTTGATTAACTTAAGAATTGTATGCATTATTTTTCTTAAAATCCTTATGTTAAATATGTTAAGGAACCAACTTACTCTCCATTCCCAGAACTCCGACCTAATATGTTAACTAAACTCACGAAAGATGGGGCGAATTTTTAATTATGGCTGCAATTTGCAGCAATTTAGTTACTACTAAAAGATTTTCTATTTTGGTATGGCGTGAAGCCGCAGTATCCGGAGGAAGTGTCCGGTGACCAACGACCTAACGCACAGGCTTCCGGGAACGAGAATTGAGCCCGGTCGCCTAGGTGAGAAGTGCGTGTACACTGCGCAAACCGGACAGCCTTGCAGAAGAAAATTAACGTACGAGTAATTTATAGAAACCTCACGTTGGCTCTAAACAACATGTATTGCTTGTAAAACTTGCGTCTTCAGTATTGAACACTTCCCATTAACTCTTAATTCCGATGGTTACTTAGGCAGGTTTTCGTGATTACCTTGTGACAAGCAACAAATGCTTTATCGCATAAAAATATGCCCAAAACATCTTCACAAAGTTTCGTGGCGACCGGGTCAAAATTGTTTTACTTAATAGAACGGGAAAGAAACTCGTCTACAATACGACCGACTGCAATAATTTACCCCCCACCCCCATGAGATAGTTATACATAGACAATAAATCATAAATGAATGCCTTCCCAAAGAAAATGATACGATGCGGAAATGCATCAATTTGCAGGTCAAGAAGCTAAGCACTTGGACAAATATATATCTATACGCTACCCATACACATACTGCTTAAATGTATTATTAGTCAGGATTCTTGATTGAAAAACAAACTCAAACCCCGTTTTAAGTGTAATATTGAATGATTTGCGTATCTACAAAGACTTATTAAATGTTATGCCAATTAAAGCAAAAGTTTACAACATATAATAATATCATAGATAATTTTCATATCTACAACAACTATATATGAGCCGTGCTCTTGAAAAAAAATGCATGAACGTAAAGTTTCATCACAGATATGCCTGTGTTGTCCGCACAGGCTAATCAGGGACGACACTTACCGCTGCTTTTGTATTTTTCGTTTAAAGAAAGTCTCTTCTTAGCGAAAATCCAGTCTAGGCCGAAAATGTCGTCCCTGATTAGCCTATGCGGACTGCACAGGCTTATCTGGGACGACATGTTACGCACATGCATTAAGCCCTGTTTTTCCAAAGCAAGTCTCATGTAGTTTTTGCAAATTAAAGCTTATGATTTTTACATCATATAATAATATCACAGCGGAGGATGACATTTTCGAATGTTGAAGCAGAGTGTGTTTCTAGCTTTATCATTCTTCACAAATAATATTACATTTTCAGACAAAAAATAATAACACAAAACATGTACAATTTTTCTATCATATCATAGGAAACTATTGGCATTATATATGTGACTATGTGGAAAACAGTAGAGAGATCTAGAGTCTATACTAACAATTATAATGTTACAGTATAAGGGGCATAGCTTCTGTAATTCTTTGACAAGTGTATGCCGGGGGGGACAGACAGACGCAGAGACATCCATGGTGATTCCAATAAATCCCTCTTTACTTCATTATGGGGAATAAAAAATGTTACCAATGTCATTATTTTACTACATTTTGTAGCATTTTCATATTTGAATCTGTTAGATGTCCACAGGCCAATATTCATTTTCTGTTCATTCTTAAACAAATTTTTGACGGTTGCTTTAACCCTTGATGTTTTAACGCCTGATAATGCCCTGTCTAATTTCATCGAAGCCAGACAAAAGGGCTCCTATCTGTAGCCCCCCTGGTCCCCAAAGATGTCCTCAATCTTGTCATTGAAGGGGTTGACCTTGCCAATGACCTCTGGAAACTGGCTCTCCAGCTGCTCCCACACCACCCGGGCCACCTCCGCATTGCCAATCTGGTAACAAGCACAAGAAATCTGAATAAGAATAGACTAAGTACCAAGAAAAATACGCTCAGCGTTTGAATATATACAAGTTAAAAAAATTGCTTATGTCATAAACAAATTGTTATAAATGAAGAATTGGTTAGTTTGAATTATTAAATTCCACGTCATATTGAACTGTATTATACTATTAGAACTTTACAATTTCAAGAATATTCTTTTCTCGTGGACTTAAGTCTAAAAATTGGTAAATGATTCGTAAACCGGTTACATTGATCTTTCAATGAAAAAAAAAGTTAAGTTGAGAGAATGTCAACCGGCATACGAGTTTGAAATCCCTTACAAGAACACATTCAAATGGACTACGGTTCGCTGCTGATCCTTTACATTATATAAAACAAGAGCTGTTTGGAAAAAACAGATATCTCTGCCCCCCTGGTTACAATCAATCTGTTGGATTACGTGAACAAAAAAGGTTCTGAAAGCCATCTAAAGTTTATTCAAGGTCCATAACTCGAACATACCTGGAAAGATTTGGAAGTTTATCTAAAGAACTAATGTGGCTAACATGGCCAACTTACCAACATACACAAAAAAGATTCTCGTCCTCACAAAAATGCTGCCACTTTAACTTGACATATGTTATTTCTTTGCATCAAGTATGAGATTGACACATAGATTATTCAGTGTAAATTTAAGTTAAAAAAGCATGAAGACATAATAATCCTTCAATCCAATCAGCTGTTCTGACTTCAGTACTTGCCAATTTGGCTAATTACCTGTCTCATACCAGATTAGTAATTTCTCTACAATTACATGTTCAATCTTACAACTGCTGCTCATGTTCAATCTTACAACTGCTGCTCATGTTCAATCTTACAACTGCTGCTCATGTTCAATCTTACAACTGCTGCTCATGTTCAATCTTACAACTGCTGCTCATGTTCAATCTTACAACTGCTGCTCATCAAAAACATAACCATGATTAGTTGAGCCTCCTTCTGGGCAAACTGGGTGTAATACATGTGCACAAAGTGTTGTCCCAGATAAGCCTGTGCAGTCCGCACAGGCTAATCAGAGACAATATTTTCTGCCTAAACTGGGTTTTCGTCAAGAACAGTCTTAATTTAAACGAAAAATAAAATAAAAGCGTAAAGTGTCGTCCCTGATTAACCTGTGCACACTGCACAGGCTTATCTGGGATGACAATTTATGCACATGCATTTAACCCCTTTTTTTCACAGAGTGAGGCTCATATCCATTTTTAGTTATTTACAGAATAAGAAGACTAATACCATGCCTGGTTGGCATGGAAACCACATACCTGGTTAGCATGGAAACCATCGACGGGCTCCAGCAGTTCCCAGGTGGGCAATCCCTTGGCGGTCCACTCGTCTATCACTGCACATACATAGCATATATTTATTTATTTTTTGCTATTATTGCTGTGTTATTATTATCATTATAATCATTTTTTTTTATTATTATAAATAGTAGTAGAAGTATTATTTGTATTATTATTATTACTAACGTTTAATAACATAAACATAATTCATATTCAAGTGGCTTTCTTGTAACATGATATAAGAAGGAAGCTGATAACTTTGATAAGAATTGTTCACCTGTATTTATGGGGTTTATTTTACCTGTATTTATGGGATTTGTTTTACCTGTATTTATGGGGTTTGTATTATACCACAGCTTGAAGTTCTTGTAAGTGTTGTTTGATATGTCGGCTAGAACAGCGCTCAGTTCTTGTGCACGCTTGAGGTCATGGAAAACATGTGATAAACATTTGAGGCAAGCTTCATGAAATCCTAGGGCATAGCAGGTATGAATCATATGCAAAATATTACGTGCAGAGGGAGGCACTGACAGATGAACAAAGGACATTCCAAAAACACCACATGCTTCCCAGCAGTTTATTAACAAAATAGCTACCCATGCAGTACTTTACCCTTTACCACTCAGATTTACATTTTGACGCGTTTGTGGTCCCTTTGAAAATCAAAATAAATTCAAGACCTTTCTTACTAGATTCAAGTTTTTAAGGTTTCATTTCCGACATTAAGATTCTGATGAGCAGCAAACAGCATAAAACCTTAACAGGCTGCTAGTTACTTGCAGGCTGTTCGTGTTTTATGCTGGTTGAATATAGCCTTTTCACTTTGCTTTGAGCGTGAAAGGATTAATGATTTAACATAATACTTTTTTACCTCGGTAGTGAGGTTTCGAAGTGTTTCATTGGTGTTCATCCAACCAGAGCATGGCGAAATCTGCACGTATAAAGACAATATTAAAGTGTGTCATTTATTTATTATTATTACGAAAAGAAGTATATTTAAGAACGGAATATTGTCTTCAATAAACAAAGTCAATACGATTCAAGCAAAATATTAACATCATTTTGCAACTTGTTTATGAAAAAGTAGTATGGTCAGGAAGATTTATGTTTAAAATTGCACACGGAGAGGGTTCATCAGGAAATGAAAAGCAGGTCATGAGATCGGATTATCCAATACAAAAACAGTTTTTACTTGAAAGTGAAAGAAGTTGTAATTATTGTAGGATAATAAAAATCGCACATACATGTTCACAACTTCATATTATTAGGGACACTGCAATTTTGAATGTTGTAAATTGAAACATTTAGGAGAACGCCTTGGGACAAGTTTGTGTCCACTGACAGACAGACAAACAGACGTGCATGGCGATTCCAGTATACCCCCCTTCACTTTGTGGTCAGGGGTAAAAATGATGACAGCAGATAAATTCCCAAATTCTGTGTGTAAAGAAAAATGTTTATGGATATAAACCAGTCAGGCTCATGCCCCCCAGATTTACATTTTGAAACAATAGAAGTCCCAAACACTGTTGACACGCGTACCTCCAGACAGTTGAAGTAGTCATAGAAGTGAGCATAAGTGACATCATTACGCAGCGAGCCAATCGGATGCACACGATTGTGCAGACTGTTATACAGTACCCTGCCGTCTGCCAACCCCGTCAGGAAAACATAACTGTCCGGTGGCAATACACTATCCTGAAATCAGATATAATATTGGATAATTTACCATATCAAAAATAAACGCACTTGCATAAATTGGTTGATATAATTTACCAGGATACAAATATATTAACAGATTTCTGAAAATATTTCTGTCCATTAATTGATATAAGAAATAAAAGAAACTTTTACATGCATAATTCAGGAAGAAATATGTAAGAACATTTTATCACATCCATTGACCATCCAATTTGCCAACTTGAAGATCACTTTGTTCTGTAAAAACTGGGCTTAATGCATGTGCGTAAAGTGTTGTCCCAGATGAGCCTGTGCAGTCTTCACAGGCTAATCTGGGAGGACACTTTATGCACATGCATTAAGCCCAGTTTTCACAGAACAAGGCTCATATAAAAGTATTAATCCACAAGCTGGTGAACACAACTAATGTTCTGATTTACTCTGATATGCCTGTGCTGGGATGACACTTTATCTGGGATTACACTTAATGCACATGTGTTAAGCCAAGTTTTCCCTGAACGAGGCTCATTATATAAGCGTATGACTCCCAAAGCTGGTGAACACAACTTATGTTCCTATTTACCAGAAAGTCCAGGGTTTGTAGAGCATATTTTCGCATATCCTCTGGTTTAGTCATGTGATTAATTGTGTCTGGGTGACTGAAAGAAGAGAAAAGTTGACAAAAATTAAAACAACATGAAAAGAAGTAACTCTAAACAAGGTTTTCAATTCTTTAGGTTTAAGTTATATTAAAATATTGTGCATTACCAACCAAGGTCAGCATGAAAGCTACCTGCACACACAATTGAAGCTCCATCCAAAACTCCAGCTATTGAGGGCAAACAGTTGTGTGTGTGTTTTTTTTAAACAGTGCCTTTGATCTTAACCCAACTGGTCCCAATCTTCAAATGGAATCCCCCGTTAGGTATGGAATCCCTAGTTAGGTATGGAATCCCTAGTTAGGTATGGAATCCCTAGTTAGGTATACATTAGAGCTGCCTATACACAAAATTTCAGAACATAAACTCCATCCAAACGTAAGATACTGTGCATAAACCTTTATTTTATTATTTATAGTATCAGTGACTTTGACCTTTACCTGACTGGCCCAAAATGATCAGTCAGGTTTGCATTTAAGAATCTTACACAAACAATTTCAGAGCATTACCTCCATCCAAACTTAAGTTATTCACCGGGAACCATCTGTTGATTTTTAGGAACAGTGGCCTTGGCATTAAACTAACTGACCCTTAAATGCAATCCCAAATTTCAGTGAAATACCTTCATCAAGTTATTGAGTTTAAGCCAGTTTTTCTATTTTTAGCAACAGGGACCTTATCCTTTATCCGACATTCTCCAAAAAGATCTCTAGTTAGGTCTTCAGGTCTGCTTGTTAAATATAAAGTTTCATCAGTATTGGTAAATTCAAACTAAAGTTATTTCCCATACACCAACTATTTGCTATTTTTAGTAACAGGGACCTTGACCTTGATCCAACTAGCCCAAAATGTAATCCCAAGCTTTATTTATTTACTTACACACACACAATTTCAAAGCAACTTCTCTATAAAAACTAAAATTATTGAGCGGAAACTGTTTTTCAATTTTGGGTAATGTGACCAAACCCCTTGACCCAAAAGGCCCCAAATACAATTCAAAGCTGTTTGATGCCACCCACCCCCCACCATACCCCAATCTAATAACAAAGGCAAAAACAAACATAACAGCCCAACAAATAAATGTATAGCAATAAACTAAACATGCACTAATACTCAAACATAAAATTTGATTTTTATATAGTTTATTTTATATGAAAGTTTTCACCAAAAATGAATGAGTTATAGACAATTCTTGCTTGTATTTCCGTTTTTATTAACCTGTTGAATATATGTTTACACTTATCTATGCTTATTAATAGGTGTAAGTTGGTGTAACAAAAAAAAATAATGCATATGACATACAAAATGGACACAATTTTTGTACAAATGTTTGTGGACATTAAACTGTACATACTTAGCACTAACTTACCCGTTGCAGACATCATTTCCAACAAGGGCATATATTACTATGAGAGGATAGTCGCCAGTCTTGTTTCTATACAGACTGCAAAACATCAAGAACAAACATTAGTAAAATGAAATGTTATTTTTTCAATATGCTGCTATAGTTTATTTATGTGCATTTTTTGAATGAGATAATGCCCATGTTGGGTCTTTTTTTATTATTTTATTTTATGTATGATCCTTTAGCAGTATTAAATGCAGACTTATGTTTCTTGGTTTATTATTACTGGATAATATTTAAGCATGTGTTGAGGAAAATACCTTTAAAGAACTAGTCTATTGTAATGTATGGTTTTTTAAATAATAGTTTATTAATTATGCATTCATTTCAGTGTCTTATTATTTGTTTGATCATTACAATGGATGGCAGTGTTGGTGGTGGTGGCAGATGATTGCCTGGGAAATTAAAGTTTTTATGACAAGGCAATAAGAAACAAATTGTGAAAAGGGGACTTCTGCAAATTGTAAAACACTAATTATCATAAGGGACATTTAATGGGTCAGGCATATTACTTATGTTGTGCATATATCCAAAGGGAATTGTGATGTGATATCTTTGTATAGTTCAAATAACTAAGGAATAGGGACCCATGTAGGAAACATGTATATCTGTAACCAGGGGCCATTGGATGGGACAAAGGAACAATCAAGACATCTGGCAATATATTCAGGATCAGTCACCTTTGCTGTATATTTTGCACCATGCCTTTGGCATCAGCACCTGTCAATAGTTTCAATTCAGAATATTTGTCAATATCCTAGTGTTTTTTCGGAAGATAACAGTTTCCAAGTGTTGTTTTTTTTCCACATTAAAAACACAAGAAAATAATGGATATTTGACTTGAGTGGCTGAGTCAGGAATAAGAAAAAATAGTATCACTTTTTTTGTAAATTGAAATTCAGCAAATGTAACTTTCCTTGTTGCATATTTATACACAAACTTGCAAATTTGAAAGTAAGATAGTATAACATGATACATGTACTAATGTTTTACATTCCTAGACAACAACCAATGACAAAAGGTGATATAAATGCAACACATAATGCATTATTGCACAGTCTGACAACACAATGGAAGGCTGAGCTACAAAACTGCTGTATTCGTCGTATAATCTAATTGCGACGGCCAATATTTAGTTTTGAACGTATTTAATTTAGCTCGATTGCATCGAAAGCCTAGGGCTTATTGAAAGGCTCTCAAGTCCGTTTCCTGGGTAGAACCTGTACTTGTTGTATTTGGGGAGACCTTAAGGATGCTCCCACAGTGGGGATCGAACCAGTGACCTCCGGTCGCCAGGTGGACAAAAAAGGCACTTGTATGTGCTATTTTTTTTGCAAGGTTTTATAAAACTCATGTGAGTATCTATGCCTAAATCATGTATAATTATGTAATATTAGTAAAACTGAATATCGTCCGCTGCGGCGTTGAGAAATGATTTTTTACTCAGCTGGTATCAGGCACTCATTACACAAAAGTGTTACAGTTTTAAGTTTTATGTTTTCTTTTGCAAGAACAAGGATTTGTAAAGTAAGGCAAAATCTGCACTTGTTATCCTTAATATCAAATCTTAACGGATATTTTTATTAGAATAACAGCAGGGCAGTTAAAAGGGCAGCAGGGCGTTTCCAAATTGGGCCTGGGTGTTGAGCCCTGCTATTTATGCAGTGCTTCACAATTCAATATCAGATACAATAGTTTCAAACTCAACCTTCGAGTGTTGCCCAAAACATTGTGATGTCACGATCCATTGTTGGGGGCTAGGCTACACTAATATTGTTGGCAGTGCAATCTTACCTCCCCTCTATATTCTGAACCATTGCCTCAGCACGTGCACCTAACATTTGGGTTTGATCGACAAATTTATGCATTTGAAATACATATGTACTAGACTACCAGGTATATGTTTGATTCTATTTTAATTGGAATAGAGTACCAGAACATTTGTAACAAGAAAACATTATTCTATTTGGTTTTTAAGGAGGCCTAAACTTAATTTTTGTTGGCATCTTGTCTTTTTTAATGTGGGAAGCAAGAGTCGTTTCTGAGCGACATTGATTTTATTGCTTATGTTTATATATGTTACATATATCACTCCTAACAATAGTTAGTTAAAGAAAAATACTGAATGGTTTGTTGGCGGAAAAATAAGTCACTGTTCAGAATTTGCGAAATAATTATAGAAATATCATTATACATAGTTATTTTATTATGTTTATAACCATGATTTTAGACATTCTTGTAAATTTATGTGTGGGGAAAAAACAAATATTGAGAGAAAACACGAAATAAAGTCCTAAATTGACAGCATTTATCATGACCTGCACCATTGACACTATGTTTCAACAAGCCATAACATCCTGTTGCAATCTCTACACAAAAGACTTGATGCCTTAAAAGAAGAGCATGTTACCTGGTTAGAACCAGTGCTTTGTGCCCATAATATCTTTAATTCTTAAGAACTCTCCAACTGTTGCAGTCAGACCTAGGAGCTCTTGATCACTAATATCCACTACCCCACAGCCACATTAATTTCTTTGTGTCACGTAATCTTCATAAGACGTAACCTTTCCGCGCTCAGAGAGGCATTTTGACCCATTTTCAGTCCCTTAGAAAATCAACTTAAATTAAAGATCTTTCTTTATAGATTCAAGTTTTAAAGGCTTAGTTTCCAACACTAAGATACTGATGAGCAGCAAACAGCATAAAACCATTA
>VMBQ01014041.1:4668-15630 GCA_007657795.1 Dreissena rostriformis | reverse complement strand
ATTGATATACACTAAAGGCACCATAGAGCTTGCTACTGGCAAGTAAACACGTCTTAAAAATATGATATGAAAATAAGCATGACACAAATTGTTCAATCTTCATTCTTTCAAATAAACCATATATTCTATCTAATGGCATCAATAAATCAAGCTTTGATCGGCTTGCTTATATGCACCATATCTTTTAGAACAAATGTGTTTCAATAATGCAGTAATAAATCTAGTTATGTCAATTATGTAATATATAATCAACTAGAATTTATAATGTGTACAAAACATTTAAAAATTAAATGCATTAAACAAACAAACGTCACAATGTGGAAACCGTACTTAAATGAAACATGATATACAACCGACTGAACTTAACTAAACTTTTGAATCGAGCAAAAACTTAATATATTAGAACGAATTGACCTACATATCTTTATTGTTGTGTAAATCGAAAAATCGTTATGCAACAAGTTAAGTTTCCATAACTCGTGTGATCAGTAATACGTAAAGAAAGCGCTCTTCTGCGACTTGATAACGAGCAAAAGAACAGCTTTTGAAGGAATGTACATGTGTTCATAAGGACCATAGCCTTTAAATTTACATGATCTACGATTATAATGAATTGCACATAAAACACGATGACCCCAGTACGATAAAACAAAAAATATCCCACCCAAAGGCTACTGTATGGTTTGGATTATATTTTGTTACATTCGCTAGGGCTTGGATGAGGAATTTACCGTTTTGAGTTAGGTATAAGACCTCCTGTTGCATGTTTGAAGTTACACATACTATTACTTGTTTGTCTCGATATCGACGTAAGTCGACAGACTTAATGATATAATTAATGTATCCATGATGCATGTGCACACTATAGGATGTATGCATATTGCTTCCAGTACGTTTACTTAGGTGTTGATGATATGTTGCTGCTCGCTACTTTGCGATCATTACCAGAATATGTCCATAATGGTAGCAGGGCGTTAAGCATAACGAAACGTGCGTTTGTATCAAAAGCATCTGATCTCTTTCCTTAAACTTTTCAATAACCAACCACNATTTAGGCCTAAATATAGATTTGTTGGAGGAAATTGTATGCTATACAATTAAAGTTTTGTATTTGAGGGTGTGTTATAATTGTGTTTAATTATTGTTTTACCAAAATGCTCTTGCTTTGGTCACATGTGATAACCAGACGCAGTTATTGTACACGTCTTTGTGTTATTTTATAACTTTATATATAATTTTCAAATCAGTGTTATTCTACAACTTATAACATTAATAAAAGCAAAAATATACAAAAGCAATTAATAGTATGCATTTCATTAAAAAAAATAAACACAATTATAAAACATCCTCAAATACATAAGTATAAGAAACATTTAATATCCATTTCTCGCCCAGTTTGAGCTTTATCCATGTTTAGTTTGGACTTCATCTACACATTATTTTCGAATAGTGTAGCTTTGTCCATAAATGAACACAACATCCCAAGACTAATAGATTTTAACCGATACACGTGCCGTATCGAATAATACACTTCGAATGAACTTCGAGATAAATTATATCACTTCTTTAAAAACACTTTTTTCACTGCTTGTCTATGTAGCTGATGAAAAAATGACAACTTATACTTGGCATATTGTGAATTTCATAAAGACGTCATATCAATTTTGTCTTACAAAAACATAGATTTAATACACATCGCGTAATTATACACAATATCACTGTATAAATGTGTAGAATTATTATGTAAATAAACTCATCAAAATCGAAGGAATTAATACAAATATTCACCTAGCACCTAACAGCAGATTCCATGTTTTTGTCTGCAGTTCATTCGCTGCAAGTTGGGTTCATCAATGTCTTTTTTAACGACCAACGACATCATATTGAGTATGAACTTAGTAGATATGGAATTGAACATAAAGAGGAACACAAATAAAAAGAATAGTTGATTTATTAGTAATACCCTGGTTACAACGCTAACGAACTAGGTATACTAATATGTGTCGTGTTCTGAGAAAACTGGGCATAGTGCTTGTGCGTAAATTGTCATCCCAGATTAGCCTGTGCAGTCCGCACAGGCTAATCAGGGACGACAATTTCCGCTTTTATGGAATTTTTTGTTTAAATAATGTCTCTTCTTAGCGAAAACCCAGTTTATGCGGAAAGTGTCGTCCCGCATTAGCCTGTGCAGTCCGCACACTTTACGCACAAGCATTATGCCCAATTTTCTCAGAACACGACACATACTCGTATTCCTCTTATACATTCGGATTGTTTGCATTGAATTAACACGCGACATAAAGTCCGAAATAAAGTTGTTATCCATACCGTGAATAACTAAAATAATCGAATATGATTCTAAAATTGAGTATTTAGTTAGTATATGCTGTTATGATGTACGCCAATTATGAATCACATACCAAATACTTAATAAAGTACATATAGAATGTGTCAATGTTATACATGTAGGTATATAATTATTTGTTTTTTAATCAAAGGACGAGTCTTATGTTAAATGCATTATAAATGAATTTTGTTCTATGATTGGACTATGGGGAAAAAGAATTTGTTAAGAACGCTTCGGAAAACATATACGAATTATATAATTAATTATACGAAATGGTTGACAAATATGAAACTTATTTGTTTGGGGCGATAATTAACATGGCCTTCAGCAATATTATTGCAAAAAGCGTCCATAAGTCAATCATTGAGAACAATGCAATGCAATCATGAAAACCACTTAGACCACATTGCCCTGTAAAACCGATCCATTTATTTTCATAATCAGTTGATCTGTTATGGAATGTTAAACATCATAATAACGCAAATTCTGCACAGTCATCGCGTAGGGTGTAATTAAATTCCAGACTGTGTAAGGAAACACTGAATAGCTTGCACGTAATCACCGGGTTGAACGGGTTCTTCATATTTATTTCTATCAATGCTTTACTTTAAAAACGAACTGTTTACGAAAATAATATCAGTTTTGAAGCTTTCCAAAAGACATTTGATACATTCTGAGGTTGATGATCCGTGTCTACAAGGCGCTTTGTTTCCGCCGTAAATGACGTCACTTTTATACGGTTATATTGCATAAATACTTCAGCGGTGATGGGATTCGAGATTGTGATAAAACAGCAATGACGTTGCATTTAAAACAAAAACAACGGAACATGATTTATTACTAGTAAAACAATACATAACATCGTAATATAACGCTAACTTAATTGTTCGCTTTATTATTCAAATTCGTCGTTATTTGTTGACGGACAATTCTGCCTAATTTCTTCAGAACATATTCTCGCTTTGCTTTAATTTTTAATCTTTCGTCTGTCTATTTGTTTAGAAAATATAAAACTCACTGTATAATTGTTTTTCTAGCTAAGCGCATACATGTATACGACTAACACATAGAATAATATTTTGCAAAAGTAATTTAGAAATTCGCTCACTCAGTCAGTTATTAATTACACAGTTTTTCGCGTACTCAATACACTGGCTTTAACATAAATAAATCATTTTTTTAATTAGTTTTTTTTATTTATACTTTAAACACGTGTGTGTTAAACCGCTGTTTTAATTATAACCCACAAAACTTCCTTCGGGTTACGATGTGGCCGTGCTTACATTTAGGCAGATGTAAGGTAGTGTGACCTTCATTTTCAGAGTGATTTAGTAATTGCTAATCATATAAATTTGCTGATTTAATGAACGCGTTAACCCGACTAACTTCCCCGCTTCACCCGGCGCGGCTCGAATTTCATTAAAATATTCCTTTATTCATTAGTATAGCGTCTGTCAATACGTCAAAATGTCTGCTATTCAAGTGAGGTTTATTCAAATATCCCATACAGTTCGTTATACTGGGGGTTATTAAGAATGAACGAACATTATATTGTCTTATGATCTGACATTTATTTGTCTAAAATGAAATAAACCATTATTATGTTTGGAAACATCGGGCTGCATCATGTAAGATTTCGAGAAAAGTTTATCAAATAACAACACTTAAAATAAAGTTATGTCAGTAAAAGAACCCAATGTATAGCACTTCTATAAGATTATCGACACATCTACTAAAATAATGTTTCCAATATAAAAACCATCAACAGACTTTTAAATGCAGTAAAACAATTAAGTACCTTCAAAACGGCTCTGTTACAAGTCTTAATTTGTTTCATTATTCAGTGTACGTATGAAATGTATATTCACTCATGTATAACTATATATATTGCCATGTTAGACGATCATGACGTAATAACAAATCAATCATTTCGGGAAGAACAATATATTCCTTGTTTGAAAACATAAGATACCTCATCGATTAATGTCACATTAAACCGAATTTATTTAACAGAAGTAATAATTCATTTTATTTATCTTTACTAATAAATAATAGAAAAACCCAGCCTGCATCGAATGCATAACGAATTTCAATTATAATGCGATAAATGAGTTAAGGCTGTTTGACATTCAACATCGAGGCATTTTTAAATTAATGAATACACTAGAAATAAATTAGTTTGTTTTAATAAAAAAAAAAGAATGATGGATGTGGACAGGCGACACATGTTAAAACAATGTAATGACTACATACAGAAAGCGAGCATGGATTTGTATGTGCATGCGATGCATATTTATATGATGCGTGTTCGTCATATGAGGGCACATGGTACAATTAAATAAGTAATGTATTTGCAATAAAATTGTGTATAATCATCTGCATCTTATTTAATCTAGTGGTAATATTAAACAACAGAAGAATCGCTAATTAACCCATTTATGCATAGCGTCTAGAAACAAAGGCCTTGGCAAACAGCGTAGACCCAGATGAGACGCCGCATGATGCGGCGTCACATCAGGGTCTGCGCTGTTTGCTAAAAGGAATTTCTGTACGAAATATTCTAAATATAGAAATAAATATACTAGACATCCCTAATTTTGGAAATAAATTGATCCAATTTAGAAGGATAGGAGAGTCCACTAGGCATAAATGGGTAAAATTTAAAAGCATCACATGTGTTCCTAATACCGGCATTAAGCATTTGGGTAAACATGATGATCCAATAAGATATGAAATGTTCGAAAACATATGACAATGTTATAATGAAGTTATCGACCCATCCTTGAAATGTTGTTTATTGTCCATGATCTGTCACGAAACGACCATCCATAACGTAAACTAAGCATCTTGTCTATCCAGTTTAGAAGATTCACAAGTACATGCATGCGTATATGTGTCGTGTTCTGAGAAAACTGGGCATAATGCTTGTGCGTAAATTGTCATCCCAGATTAGCCTGTGCATTTCTGCACAGGCTAATCAGGGACGACAATTTCCGCTTTTATGGAATATATGTGGTTTCAGATAGATTACTACAAATAATGGCTAGCATAGCCTTGAACAAGATAAGATATATTAAAGGCGTGGGTGCCTTTGACCGATGGGATTGTTTTCTCGTGACTTACACTCATACACAATAAGTCGGTTTATGGTGTAACAGTTGATGATAATACTAATCATATATACAGTAAATTTGAGGTAAACGTACGTATAGAGCATATCTGTGCTGAAATCATGTTCAAATTACATTCAACAAATAGATGATGATAACTTTACATGTTGTAAAAAAATATATTTATTTACAGACGATAGGCGCATCCTAGTTTCATTGTAATGCAACTTGCAAAATTAATACGTCGATCCGAGAAAGAAGGCTTTGTAAATTGATTAAGCACAATATAGTGGACATTTAACACCTGGCTTTTATTGACAATTTTATTTATTTCACATACCTTGCCATGCACTTATCATGTTGTAACGTATGAAAACTGTTTAAATGAGCATTGAATTGATTTAATATTCATTAATATTCAGCCATTAACTATCCATGTTATTAAAGTAGTAACACTCATCTCGTGGAAACTAAACGTCATTCATGTTTGAGTCTGGTTTTTTAAATGATTAAAAAAGTAACGTCTCTTTTGAAATAAAGAGCATATCGCGTGTTTTACTTACGAGTGTTAACCGACAGTAAACAATGTAATAAGTTTCATTATCAGACCCGTGTCCTGCGAAAATGGGTCTTACGGCATATGCGACCAACGTAGCTCGAGACCAGTCTGCGAAATCATGCAGTCATGTCAGGAGCTACCATGTCTGCTAACGAGTTCATGAACTCTTGCCGAACTTTTAAGCGGACAGGGTAGCTCCTGGCCAAAATGCGCAAATGCGTAGGCTTATCTGGAGCTACACTGGCCGCTTATCGCATAAAAACCATTTTCGTACGACTTGGCTCAGTTCTTAATAATGCGACTACTTACTAGTATTCAGCTACAACATTTAACTGCATAGCTGAATTAATCGCATGTTTTTCAACATGTTATGTCATGACCTTTTAATTTTACGCGTGTCATGGTGTTAATAAATATCGAGTCAAAGACATCTGGTCGGCGAAAACGTTTCACGCAATAAACAAAACCATGTGCGGTCAGTTATGCATACCAAATATGCACTCAAGCATTCCATTGACTCGGGGTGCACTCCAACGAGGACATGTTTAAACGTTGAACAATACAAATCAGTCATCATAATAACCGTCTTAAAGTAGTGACACATTTGTGACACTTTGTGTGACATCTGATAAATCCCAAAATGCGGGCATGGAACATCCACTCGCAGTAACTCGTACGAAACAACATTATAACAACATTCGTGTGAAGTAATACAGAGCATACATCATTTAAAAGAAAGATTTCAATAGACAGGAAATAAACATGTCTTCGTGGCAAATGTGAAATGGATAAATTAAATACATAATTATATGCCACAATTGCATAATCAGTCACGTATTATTCATTGAGCTATTACTTTTATGACTTATCAGCAGCAACAAGTTCCGGTAAATATCAACATCATCCAATCATATAATTAGCAATCATTCTTATAAGCAACTCCTTCCAACAGCATTTGCAATTGACAGAACAATCGATATTCCGTCTAGTAGGCACAACCGCATTCAAGAACTGAGAATTAACAAATCGCCAGCAAAAGACGTTGTGACCCTTTGAACGAAAATGAGCCGAAGTACCTGACAACGCTTTGAATAGTGCGAAACAATGCTCGTACATTTGATTTGTTTCAGTTATTGTTTTAACATGTACTGTAAGTTGTTTGTTTTGACTCTGAATGAATTCAACAAATTCAGAGAGCAACAAAAATGGTAAACTGTTTTGAATTTGTTATCTAATATAACTGTGCAGCGAACGCAATATTGTACGTGTAATAAGACTTCTGTACAAATAAATGTCATTCCGACAGCACTGTTTTATTTAGCGATGAATAAAAACGTTCATAACTTTAATCAAGCATTAGTCAAACATTGTGTTCGTTTAATGTTTATTTGTTGTTAATCTGTTATATGATTTTTATTTGTACATACCACGTACGGCTGAAGTTAGGTATCTTGTCTTCAGCCGTTTAAATCTGATTAACTGAAAGTGAAAGAGCGGAACCAAAGTTTTGGTTAATAACTAATAAGCCCCATTTGGCGGTGACTGCATAGCGACGGTTACGAACGTCAAAATTCACTGAAATAAATTTATGAACAACCGTCAAACACGGTACGCAAGACATCTTTTGAACGTGTGTTAGTAAAAATCGATTACCGTAATTGTGAATGTAATCAAAGCTATCTTAAAAGTGACGGATTCCTACCACACACACGCTAGCCTTTATGCTGAGTCATAGACAATTCAGTTTATTGCCATCAGCAATAGGTTACCCATAGATCACAATCTAAAACAAACATTTGTGCGATTTGTTATCAATGTTATTGCAAACAAGCTTGCGTCAATCTGTTAATGTCAGTAGACATGTTGTACGTCATTAATGCAAAGCGATTTAAATAAATACACTGTTTACCGGAAGTCGTTAATCATAAAAATAAAACGAAATTGTTATGTAATTTCATCTCATACTTTAAAAGTATTTGTCTTGCTGTTGTTTTCTTATCTTCCACCGTTACACTTAGGTTATTCATTAATTTTCTACATCGTCTTCTTCGACATGAGCAGCGGATTATCGTCTTCGCAATAATTGCAAAAATAAAACATAAAAATGTTTGTTTGAAGGGATTTAATTAACAAACCGATATGGATCCACGCAGATCAACGGAGGAAGCATACGTTGGTATTAACGCTATACTGAGTCTCAAATTTAAGCTCGTTCAATAATTTTCGTTTCGTTTCAATCTGTAAATGTGTGAAGTAGGCTGAGAGAGGTCCTCCTGCTTTCGATGTTCCTGCTTTCCTAATGCTGACTTGCTTTTTTGTACAATTGCACAAAAACCTTGATGAATGTATTTGCGAGCCACAAAATGAACATTTGTTTGCAAAGTTTTGATCTTTAAAATAAACAACGTGTTTCCAAATAAATATGTGTGACTAGTAAATTTGCTGTTTCATCGTAGATAATTGATCAACAAGAAAGCGTGGGGATTTTGAAGTTAATTTTATTAAGTCAATTTGAAGTGGCGGAAAAAAACGATGATCGAAAGCCATGAAAAATATAACCATTTTTCGTTATATATATATGTTTATATCAAGTGTTAATTATTATAAATGATAAATATAATGTTAGTGAGTCAATTACTATGATCGAGTAATCATGGACTTAAAACAACAATAATTTAAGTATGTCGATTAAATTAATTGTATAACAGTCAGACTCATCGATGTCAAGTTTAAAAGCAATAACAAAGATCATAGTCTTTACCTTTTTCCAGACTTGACAACTTTGACATTTTGAATTTCGACATTCTTGTTTATATGACAGTCGTATGAGTATATTTAATAATCATGCGATAACAGAGTAGCTGTATTATTTAAACTCATCAAATGAAAACCGAACTAATTTGAACCGCCATGATTTTATTGAATTGCACATTTCACAAGAATTAGAATGTAGATAACATTTGTGTCATTCTTCAAAACGTTTTGTTTTACGATAGTCTTGACGTTACGTTCAAACATTAAGTTTTGTCGGTTTTCAAATGAATTACAATATATCTTTGTCGATATTAACTAATTAGTTAGCATGCACAGTTTGAGAAAACAATAATAGGACACATTTAGGATGTAAACATAATGAAAGTCCTGAGAAAACAACAAGAGAAGTAATAGAGTAGTTTTAATCATTTAACGCTTACAATGGATGATAGCAACATTCGTGCCATGCATGTCATATTAAATAAAGATTTTGTAAAATTAATTTAACGTACAATAGTAAGCGGCACATAAGTTAAACATGTATGTTCAAAACGGAATATAACTTCATTGTCTCTATCGTACTAAAATTGCTGGTTACTATGAGACTTCGTGCGTAGGTTTATGAACATTTGTTTCCAGCGGATTCGGAAAACTAAATATGAATACAGAATTATTTGCACTTTGGATTTTGAGTTGTCAATGCGCCAAACAAGTGCACGTTATAATTGATCATGAATTTCGCTATGGAAATACGTTATGATTGATACGCACTAGAGGCACACTAGCGCATGTTACTGGCAAGTTAAAAACTCTAAAAAATATGGGAATGGAAATTCGCATGACAAAAAAATATAAAATCTTAATTCTCTTAGAAGCACGTTTTCAAATAACCATGATATAAATCATATATATGTAAAACTGTGATCGGAATGCTTCAAATCGCCATATCTTGTAGCCTCCCTTAAATGATTGCTCCGGAACATTTTCAACGTACAATAATTTCCCTAAAATATGAATTACCTGGCCGCTGCGAGCTGCGTCCTTAAACTGTGTGAGCCCTTAGGGAGTTTTGCGTCGGATGAAATCATGATCAACCTTCGCCTTACTCCTACGAAGGTAAGTCTCGCTTAATCATATAATTAATAATAGAAAGCAAGAGTTTTGTCACAGACAGAACAGCAGTCCCCTACCAGGTTCTCGGAGTAAGAACAGTTTCTCCATTAGTTTCATTCACCAAGCTTAAGTACTTTTATAATGTTATGGCAGGATGCAGGTGTTAGTTTTGATGTAATTTCTGCAATCATAGTTATTACAATTGTTGTGATGAAAAAATGAAATAACATGAAGATTCAACATATTGCCCTCTATGCACATACCAGGTTTCATAAACCTAGCTTAAGTACTTCTTGAGTTGACGCAATATCCAGATTTAAGTTTTCATTATAATTCTGTAACCATAGCTACCACAATTTGTGTTTGACCAAAAAATGAAATAATGTGCATTATTGCTGGATCAAGATTTTTTTTTTAAATCTTATATGTAACTATAACATCCAAAACCATAACAAGAAACCGTCGGAGACGGGTGATGCTCCCCAAAGTTTTTTTGTCACAATATTGCACTATATATTTAGATTAAAGGAAACGTCTTGAGGGGCATAACTTTGGACAAAATAATACGAAAGATGGTTTAGCAAATTAAAAATTTCAACGGGCCATAACTCTCTAAATAAATCATCTAACTAGAACACACTAATAACATGCGCATCCCCTTAAGGTAGTTAAGCTTCCCATAAAGCTTCATTGAATTCCAGTCAGTAGTTGGGGAGAAATAGCCCGGACAAGAATTGCACTATATTGCACAAAGGGCCATAACTCTGTGAAAAATCATCCGACCATAACCGGATGATAATATGCACATCTCCTGTTGGTAGTGAAGCTTCCCATAAAGGTTCATTGAATTCCCGTAATAAGTTGCTGAGAAATAGCTCGGACAAGAATTGCACTATATGTACAATGGAAAATTTCAAAGGGCCGTAACTCTGTGAAAAATCATCCGACCAGAACTGGCTGATAATATGCACATCTCCTCTTGGTAGTGAAGCTTCCCATAAAGTTTCATTGAATTCCAGTCATTAGTTGCTGAGAAATAGCCCGGACAAAAATTGTGCACGGACGGACACACAGATGGA
>VMBQ01014040.1:4999-15722 GCA_007657795.1 Dreissena rostriformis | reverse complement strand
CATAGCAATTCAGGGCAATACATGTCTTGTGAACTGCTGCCCATAACATTCATATTATAGCAAGGTACTACCAGAATTCAAGAACATAAACATATATTGTCTATTCTTATTAAACAATGAAATTTCACATGTTTGGTTAACTAAATGTCCTGCAGAGAAATATTAGGCTTACATAGCCTATGGTTATGTTGAATTTTAAATATTAAATGTGCATCAAAGATCAAAATTATCATTCAGAAAAATGGATTCTGTAAATGAATGAACAACACATGCAGATCAGTTGAAACAACAACAACATCAACAAGAGAATATGATCCTTCAATATCCAAAGCACATTCACATGAATATACAGGGTTGTCATTATTTAAGTACTGACAAAATTAATCGTTTACAAATAATGTGAATCTTTTAGGTTTGTTTTCAATAACTTTTACAATTTTGTTTGGTAATAATGGTTTTATTTGATAATGACAACCCTGCAGTAACAGCCACCGCTGGATTAATCCACATTTCACAGTTAATCACACAAGGGAGGTAACCTACTATGGCTAAATTTTATAACATAGATTTACATGAATTTCAGCACAAAACNGCTGTATGTGTTATTTCACTCTCAATCCTTACACTGTATGTGTTATTTCACCCTCAATCCATATGCTGTATGAGTTATTTCACCCTAAATACATATGCTGTATGTGTTATTTCACCCTCAATCCTTATGCTGTATGTGTTATTTCTAACTAAATACATATGCTGTATGAGTTATTTCACCCTAAATACATATGCTGTATGTGTTATTTCACCCTCAATCCTTATGCTGTATGTGTTATTTCACTCTCAATCCTTATGCTGTATGTATTATTTCACCCTCAATACATAAACTGTATGTGTTATTTTACCCTCAATACATATGCTATATGTGTTATTTCACCCTCAATACATAATTATGATAAATGTGTTATTTCACCCTAAAAACATATGTTGTATGTGTTATTTCACTCTCAATCATTATGTTGTATGTGTTATTTCACCCTCAATACATATGCTGTATGTGTTATTTCACCCTCAATCCTTATGCTGTATGTGTTATTTCACTCTCAATCCTTACACTGTATGTGTTATTTCACCCTCAATCCATATGCTGTATGAGTTATTTCACCCTAAATACATATGCTGTATGTGTTATTTCACCCTCAATCCTTATGCTGTATGTGTTATTTCTAACTAAATACATATGCTGTATGAGTTATTTCACCCTAAATACATATGCTGTATGTGTTATTTCACCCTCAATCCTTATGCTGTATGTGTTATTTCACTCTCAATCCTTATGCTGTATGTATTATTTCACCCTCAATACATAAACTGTATGTGTTATTTTACCCTCAATACATATGCTATATGTGTTATTTCACCCTCAATACATAATTATGATAAATGTGTTATTTCACCCTAAAAACATATGTTGTATGTGTTATTTCACTCTCAATCATTATGTTGTATGTGTTATTTCACCCTCAATACATATGCTGTATGTGTTATTTCACCCTCAATCCTTATGCTGTATGTGTTATTTCACTCTCAATCCTTACACTGTATGTGTTATTTCACCCTCAATCCATATGCTGTATGAGTTATTTCACCCTAAATACATATGCTGTATGTGTTATTTCACCCTCAATCCTTATGCTGTATGTGTTATTTCTAACTAAATACATATGCTGTATGAGTTATTTCACCCTAAATACATATGCTGTATGTGTTATTTCACCCTCAATCCTTATGCTGTATGTGTTATTTCACTCTCAATCCTTATGCTGTATGTATTATTTCACCCTCAATACATAAACTGTATGTGTTATTTTACCCTCAATACATATGCTATATGTGTTATTTCACCCTCAATACATAATTATGATAAATGTGTTATTTCACCCTAAAAACATATGTTGTATGTGTTATTTCACTCTCAATCATTATGTTGTATGTGTTATTTCACCCTCAATACATATGCTGTATGTGTTATTTCACCCTCAATCCTTATGCTGTATGTGTTATTTCACTCTCAATCCTTACACTGTATGTGTTATTTCACCCTCAATCCATATGCTGTATGAGTTATTTCACCCTAAATACATATGCTGTATGTGTTATTTCACCCTCAATCCTTATGCTGTATGTGTTATTTCTAACTAAATACATATGCTGTATGAGTTATTTCACCCTAAATACATATGCTGTATGTGTTATTTCACCCTCAATCCTTATGCTGTATGTGTTATTTCACTCTCAATCCTTATGCTGTATGTATTATTTCACCCTCAATACATAAACTGTATGTGTTATTTTACCCTCAATACATATGCTATATGTGTTATTTCACCCTCAATACATAATTATGATAAATGTGTTATTTCACCCTAAAAACATATGTTGTATGTGTTATTTCACTCTCAATCATTATGTTGTATGTGTTATTTCACCCTCAATACATATGCTGTATGTGTTATTTCACCCTCAATCCTTATGCTGTATGTGTTATTTCACTCTCAATCCTTACACTGTATGTGTTATTTCACCCTCAATCCATATGCTGTATGAGTTATTTCACCCTAAATACATATGCTGTATGTGTTATTTCACCCTCAATCCTTATGCTGTATGTGTTATTTCTAACTAAATACATATGCTGTATGAGTTATTTCACCCTAAATACATATGCTGTATGTGTTATTTCACCCTCAATCCTTATGCTGTATGTGTTATTTCACTCTCAATCCTTATGCTGTATGTATTATTTCACCCTCAATACATAAACTGTATGTGTTATTTTACCCTCAATACATATGCTATATGTGTTATTTCACCCTCAATACATAATTATGATAAATGTGTTATTTCACCCTAAAAACATATGTTGTATGTGTTATTTCACTCTCAATCATTATGTTGTATGTGTTATTTCACCCTCAATACATATGCTGTATGTGTTATTTCACCCTCAATCCTTATGCTGTATGTGTTATTTCACTCTCAATCCTTACACTGTATGTGTTATTTCACCCTCAATCATTATGCTGTATGTGTTATTTCACCCTCAATACATATGCTGTATGTGTTATTTCACCCTCAATCCTTATGCTGTATGTGTTATTTCTAACTAAATACATATGCTGTATGAGTTATTTCACCCTAAATACATATGCTGTATGTGTTATTTCACCCTCAATCCTTATGCTGTATGTGTTATTTCACTCTCAATCCTTATGCTGTATGTATTATTTCACCCTCAATACATAAACTGTATGTGTTATTTTACCCTCAATACATATGCTATATGTGTTATTTCACCCTCAATACATAATTATGATAAATGTGTTATTTCACCCTAAAAACATATGTTGTATGTGTTATTTCACTCTCAATCATTATGTTGTATGTGTTATTTCACCCTCAATACATATGCTGTATGTGTTATTTCACCCTCAATCCTTATGCTGTATGTGTTATTTCACTCTCAATCCTTACGCTGTATGTGTTATTTCACCCTCAATCATTATGCTGTATGTGTTATTTCACTCTCGAACCTTATGCTGTATGTGTTATTTTACCCCCAATCCTTATTTATATGTGTATAAAAAATCCTTCCAAAAATCAAGCAGCTTAGCATTCAATACTGTCAATGTTCAAATGTAAACCCTTGACTTGAACTGTAAATACATGTTAACCTAGCGTAATACCAAGAAAGTACATCCGTTCATAAATTTTTTATTTTGTGCATCACTACAAACAAAAATGTTTCTGAAGTAGTGTAAAACAATCCCTTATATTCAGATGTGTGTGTGTACATATCAATAATCAATACATATAATACAGGTGATCAATGTTCTGCCATGGATTAGGCTTTGGGCCTTTGGCGCAAAAAGGATTTGTTCGCAATTTTTGTTAGTGGACTCGCCGTCACGTGCAAATGAAAAATTCAAAATTATCTGTTTAATACGGTATTACATTTGGTAAGTAAATTGATCGATAACTTGAATGGGACAATCATTTTCATTGGTTGTGGCGTCATTTTGATATAAAAACTGAAATTTCATTAGTAATTAGTTGAGACTATATCATCCTATCAGATATAGGCTAATGACACAACCTACAAAAATAGCTTCAAATGTTGAACGCCCAAGGAAAACAAATTCCATTTTCATTAAACCCTAGTGCTTAAGTAAGAAAATATGAAAAACTTGGTAACAACCAGAACAATTGGAATCTTCTGTAAGTCCCCCCAGTAACAATGAAAAAGGCCACCCTTCAACGCACTTTGATACAAAGTTGGCTGCAAAATCTTCTTTAAAACCAAACCAAAAAAAAAAACTGGAATGTGTTCAAATCTTTGCTTTAAAATCACATGGATTGTAACGGAAACCTCTCTTATAAGGTTTAAGATTGTTAAATGTTTTTAACATATTAAAAAAATTCATGTTAAAATGATTGTTGAATCATGTGACATTATTAATAATAATAAAAACATGCAAGGGCCAGTAAAAAGAGTGATTTTAGAAGTTAAGGTAAACACAAATTCTAATTGGAGTTTTATTTTTGTTTTTCAACCAATCTTTTTAATTTGTCCCCACTTTTTTAAACAGGGAGGTCCCCAAAAGACCATAACCACGGCAGACAAAACACTGGGTGATAAATTCAGCAATAAAATTACATGGGAATGTAAAATGTATGTTAGACTAGACACATTTTCACATACATATTAAATACATTGGACATACTGTCACCTGACAAAACAAACGCTATAAAACAAAGGATTGATTATATGTATCAAAGACTGAGCACCCATATATAAAAAGGCTCAGCCAATACAACTCTGCTACTCCCAGCCGTTGTTATGACAACGTCATGCACGTAATAACGATCACATCCATCTGCAATGCTCATGCGATCCAATCTTAAGGTCCCATGCCGACCAAAACGTGGCGCGCAAGAAATTATAATTTGACTCGTAATCCCAATTGCCCAATTTGGCCAAACGTCAGAACGAAATTTGCAATACTTTTACTTGCTGAAAAGCCTGAATATTTATGTTTACAATCCAATCAGTAAAGGCATATCAAACATTTGTTTTTGATTTATAATCCAAAGTTTTAGTTATTTAATACCATTCTTGTATTTCCACAAAACACAAAAAACTATCAGTAATAACAGAACACCTGCTAAATTATTGTTTTGAATATGTCAACTCACTGACACTTTTTCATGAAACATCAAAACTCACTTTAAAATTGCCTACTCATATCCCAATGAACATTCTTGTATGCAAATATTTAAAATAATATATATAAAATAATTGTAGAAAATGCATGTTTGTAAAGATGTTTTTTGTAAAAAATGATGAATCATTTTCGAAAAACATACACATTTATCATTAAGTCAAAAATCAACATTCCTTTTTGGAATTTGAAAAATAATGCTATTTTTGAAAAAAAAAATACAACATAGTTTTGAAAAAAAATAAAAATCTTACAGATTGATTTTTGGAAAATTTGAAAATTTAATACCCCTTCGAAAAAAAAGAACTATACTTGTATATGAAAACAGTCTGAAAATTACATTTTTAATCAAAATAATAAAAAAAAAAATTGGGGTAAAAACGCAAAAAAATGGCCATTTATTATTGTGGAGTTCTCCACTTTGGTCAGCATGGTGCCTTAACACGTCACGGGTGATACCTCTAAATTGATGAGATTTCCAAGGTGGTTTTTACTCGAATCTAACAGTTCCTCGGACGGGATTTTCTTCAACTCATCCCCCTATGCGGTGTGCAAACATGCGCAGTGTTCAATTATATAGAATATCTACGTTCTGTACATAACACATCAACTTGTAGCAAAGATTGTATGCAATACATATCATAAACGTTGCAAACCAGATGTCAGAAAAATATACTTTTCTTTATATTCTTTGTTTGCTCTCTCCTGTTCTTAACTAGACATCCACCTCCTATGGATTTGAAATGCATACACCAGACATACACTCAAAAGAAAAGTCAATTTTTACAAAAATAAAATGAATTGAAATGTCAGTTTTGATTGTTTGTATGTAATATTGTTGTATACGAAAATATTGGCAAAAAAAGAATGTAAGAAAGTACTACAGTTTTCATTGCCTAGTATATATACAACAAGGGACAAAATTGTCACAAAACCAGGTTTTCAATGCTGAATGTTAAAAAACGCACTAAGTGACCCCATGACCTAGTTTTTCACCCAGCATGACCAATATTCAAACTTGACCTAGACATCATCTAGATACAACTTCTGACCAAGTTTGGTGAAGATCTGATGAAAAAAACTTGAAATAGAGAGCGGACACAAGCTTGTTCCGCCCGCCCGTCCGCCCGCATTTGCCAATCTAATAACCAGTTTTTTCTTTCGGAAAACCTGGTTAATAAACAATCTCCAAATGGCAAAGAATTGCCTTATACTCAGCAATTTATTGGCTGTTCTGACAGCATTTTAAATCTTTTAAAATGAATAAAATAGACAAAGTCAAACATTAAATAAAATTGATCCATATCTGTATTGCACGCTATCTTTGATACATTTTTGAACTACATAGAAGCCACCAATCCCAATTCTAGATGTGACCTTAGACATTCATATCACTACATCTCTACCCTTCACCCGCATAAGAACATAGCTACCCCCCTATATCTTCTGCAGAACATAACAACCCCAATATCATATATACAACATAGCAACCCACTTTATCTTAAACAGAACATAGCAACCCCAATATTGTATATAGAGACCAAGAAATTAACAGAATATTCGCGTAAAAGAATAATTTTTGCCACAATAATATATTCACATCATCTGATTGGCTATATTTTTTTTAGGTATTAAATAGCCTATTTAATATTCTTTTTGTCTTAAAAATGAGCCGAATACCTTTTGTCAGAAGGATTTTTTTTTTTATTTCAAAAGGTCAGTAGTTAATTATTTTTTTATTTTTTTCCATGGCCTTGCCCTTGACTAAACTATTACTTTGTGGGATAAAAATGGTTGTATTTCGATGCTGATATATAAAACCAAATATGAGCAATTTAATGACATTGTATTGGTATTTTTTTAGGCATCATTCTTATCATATGCTTGTGGTGTTATTTAATGATTCATAACTTCAATTGAAGTTGAAAGAGAGAAAATGGCATGGAATTGATAAGATAAATAGAATAATATAATAATTAAGTTTCAATTTAGGTTTATCCAAGTTCAACGAATAAATGCATGTTTTTTAAACATTAATCTCGTATACTCATACAATACAGGGTATAAGGTTGATTGTGAAATTAAGAAAATAAATAATAACAAAAATTCAGAGCGCATTAGGAAACAAGAAACCGTCGGAGACGGGTGATGCTCCCCAAAGGTTTTTTTTGTCACAATATTGCACTATATATTCAGATAAATGGAAACGTCTTGAGGGGCATAACTTTGGACAAAATAATACGATGGATGGTTTAGCAACTTAAACATTTCAAAGGGCCATAACTCTCTAAATAAATAATCTAACCAGAACCCACTAATAACATGCGCATCTTCTCAATGTAGTTAAGCTTCCCATAAAGCTTCATTGAATTCCAGTCAGTAGTTGGGGAGAAATAGCCCGGACAAGAATTGCACTATATGTACAGTTTATAGAAAATTTCAAAGGGCCATAACTCTGTGAAAAATCATCCGACCATAACCGGCTGATAATATGCACATCTCCTGTTGGTAGTGAAGCTTCCCATAAAGTTTCATTGAATTCCCGTAATAAGTTGCTGAGAAATAGCTCGGACAAGAATTGCACTGTACAATGGGAAATTTCAAAGGGCCATAACTCTGTGAAAAATCATCCGACCATAACCGGCTGATAATTCGCACATCTCCTGTTGGTAGTGAAGCTTCCCATAAAGTTTCATTGAATTCCGGTCATCAGTTGCTGAAAAATAGCCTGGCCAAGAAAAATTGCACTATATGTACAGTTAATGAAACAAATTCAAAGGGCCATAACTCTGTGACAAATCATCCGACCAAAACCCGCTGATAATATGCACATCTCCTCTTGGTAGTGTAGCTTCCCATCAAGTTTCATTGAATTCTGGTCATTAGTTGCTGAGAAATAGCGCGGACAAGAAAAAATGCACTATATGTACAGTTAATGAAAAAATTTCAAAGGGCCATAACTCTGTAAAAAAAAAATCGACCATAACCGGCTGATAATATGCACATCTCCTGTTGGTAGTGAAGCTTCCCATAAAGTTTCATTGAATTCCGGTCATTAGTTGCTGAGAAATAGCCCGGACAAGAATTGCACTATATGTACAATGGAAAATTTCAAAGGGCCATAACTCTGTGAAAAATCATCCGACCAGAACCGGCTGATAATATGCACATCTCCTCTTGGTAGTGAAGCTTCCCATAAAGTTAAATTGAATTCCGGTCATTAGTTGCTGAGAAATAGCCCGGACAAAAATTTTGCACGGACGGACACACGGACGGACGGACGGACAGACGAAGCGGCGACTATATGCTCCCCCAAAAAATTTTTTTGGGGGAGCATAAAAATAGCAAGCATTTTCGGGAACACAGATGATTGAATGAGATACTCATAATTTCTGGAATTAAACTAAAAATCAACAACAATGAACACAATGTGCTCTTACAACCTTCACAACTGCGGAAAATGGTAAAGATTACAATTAACCCATTTATGCCTAGTGGACTCTCCTATCCTTCTAAATTGGATCAATGTATTTCCAAAATTAGGGATGTCTAGTATATTAATTTCTATATTTAGAATATTTCTTACGGAAATTCCTTTAAACAAACAGCGCAGACCCTGATGAGACACCGCATCATGCGGCGTCTCATCTGGGTCTACGCTTTTTGCCAAGGCCTTTTTTCTAGATGCTAGGCATAAATGGGTTAATATAGTCACATGTATAGGCCAAAGAATTTTTGAGAGGCTATTTTTTGCACAATGAATAATTGAATAAAGTATAAAGAACACATTACAGCAAAAGATATTGTGCACTTTTATTAAATGCACCTTTTTTCAATAGGTAATACTTGAGAATTAGAACTTCTGTCATTTTATGTACCATTTTCCACAAGTTTTTAAGGGAGAAAACACCTAAAAGAGTCACAGGAAATCATACAATTTATCAGTGCAGACCATTAAGTTTGATACCTTTGTCATTCCTACCTAAAAGAAGCCAAATATCTTAAATGAACCCAATAAGCCATACCAACCAGCCAGTGTTACACAAAAAGACTTAAGACTTTGCAGAAAGATATTGAATTTTTGAAAACCTACATCAGTTTCTTTAAGTCAAAAAAGTTTAGGGCAAATTTATGTCATGAGCCATTTGCTTTTTGAATCCAGACTTTTAAAACATTTAGGTTGGATATATTATACACATCAAATATTGATATTTAAGTATTGTTGATGTACACTAATAGTTAAATCCTCAAAATCTAACAGTTCATTACATTCTGGCATCAGTGTATATATTTATTTCAATAAAGAAAATTCTCCCTTTGCAATAATCCTACAACTATTTTTTTTTCAAACTTAACATTTTTTAATATGGCAAACATGTGATGATTATACAGTCAAACAGAACCCATCTAACTAGTTCACAGCAACTCCAATAGGCCACTGAATGCATAACAGCGGTAATGCAGTGCGAGGACAAACATCAGTTACAGCCATTTTGCACTCAGCCTGATTAAAAACAATGTTATTTGAACACAGTGATAAGTGTGTCTATAAATAGCTCTCTCCTACCTGTATAACGAGGTAGCGTCCGGGGTCACGTGCCATTTTTGCGAATTCCTCCGCCAGTTCGGAGAAAGATGGACGGCTTTCTGCATCAAACATCCAGCCTGAAAAATTCACATCTGGTTGTATTCCTCATATCTTTATGATTTTATTTGGTTAAATGTATTTAATCAAAATTTAAAAACATCTTGTGTTGTTTTTGTTCTTGATTAATATAATCTCTGTATCGAATAATATTTCTTACCTGATTGAAGGAAATAATCCTGATTAATAATACTGCAGAACTCACATTTGACCATGATCATTTAGATTTTAATGGCCTCACATTTGATCATGATTGCGTAGATGTCTATGGTGCAAATCAGGCCTATTAAGATGTCAATGGACTCACATTGGATCATGATTATGAAGACATCTTTAAAGCAAATCAGGCCCTATTCAGATTGTCAATGGACTCGCATTGGATCATGATTATGAAGACGTCTTTAAAGCAAATCAGGCCTTATAGATGTCAATGGACTCACATTTGATCATGATTATGAAGACATCTTTAAAGCAAATCAGGCCCTATTCAGATTGTCAATGGACTCGCATTTGATCATGATTATGAAGACATCTTTAAAGCAAATCAGGCCCTATTCAGATTGTCAATGGACTCACATTGGATCATGATTATGAAGACGTCTTTAAAGCAAATCAGGCCTTATTAAGATGTCAATGGACTCACATTTGATCATGATTATGAAGACGTCTTTAAAGCAAATCAGGCCCTATTCAGATTGTCAATGGACTCGCATTTGATCATGATTATGAAGACATCTTTAAAGCAAATCAGGCCCTATTCAGATTGTCAATGGACTCACATTTTATTTTCATCATGTAGATG
>VMBQ01014039.1:0-15024 GCA_007657795.1 Dreissena rostriformis | reverse complement strand
TATATATTCATGCCTTACCGTGAATTAAATCAGGTAAAAACTACACTGTGTTAATTTACCTTTCTGTAATATAAATAATACTCCTAGATTGCTTTATAGTTGGTATTTCCTACACTGGCGAATTTATACTCGACTTAAAACGGATGTTTTTGGCGAGATTCAAGTTGCGAAATCCCCAGTTGTTAAATGGTTGTTTAATCAGTATGCATAAGTATGATAATATTAGAACTATTAGTAAATGAAAAACAACCATAAAGTTTACGTCAATAAAACATTCTGTCTGTCTGTCTGATAATAAATACACACTATGAATGACCGTGGAAATCATACTAGTAACTGTGTAAAGCCGTTGTCATTGTAGAAGTAGAAATGGTGCTGCTGCTTTCTGTTGATGATGAAGGGAACAATGTTTGTCATGTAGCAGTAAAAACATGAACAATAATGATGATGACAAAAATGTTGATTATGGTGATAATTATGGTGCTGCTTCTTGTGATGGTGATACGGTTAATGAAGAGATATTATGTTGATTAGGTGTTGATGATGATATTGATTAATGCAATATCAATGTATAAAGCTTTGGTATTTGTATCTTTATACCCTTAGATGTATGATAATCGCAAATGGTTGAACACCCCTCAAGTTGTCATACCTTCCCATCGTCTAAAACGTGAATACTGTTTACGTCAAAAAGCTGGTTTTGACTGGTTCTGTTTATCATCCATGTTGATGGTGGTTTTATAGTTGTTGCGAAATGTGCGCACTTTTAATGTCCATGTTTACATGGTATCGAGTGCAATGTGTACTTATCCTGACAGTTTAATCTAAAGTGATAATTGAAAGTCATAATAAAAATGATCAAATACAAAATTACAAGTATGCGAAATAAAAGCACACATTAAATCCGATATATTAAACAAAGACAAATGTAAAATGAGTTTATGTACCTGTAGGTTTACACGTAAATCTTACAAAAATGGGGTTTAAAGGGCCTAAAATGGTGATCTCTTGTGTGTTGTGACGTAATAACCACATAGCCTCTACACAGTTGCTAAATAACTATTGTTCACCACTAGACTAACCTCACTACAGAGTAAGCTATTCGAAATAAAACTATATCTTAATTTACGTAACAAAAGTGTGACTTTCACATAACAAATCACGATTTAAGAGTATATAAGGAGTTAAGGAGTAATTACCTCTTATATGTAAACTATAGACATATATTTGTTCTATAAGCATTTGTTACAGGGTAAACCTTACTAGGAAAAACCTGAAAGGAGGGGAAAGAGGATGTTTTTTTCCTATTAGAATCGTTTTGGATATGAACAGTAACTAGGTGAGCCGATTAAGGAATCATTGAAACAAACTTGGCTGAATATTTGCACGTGAATTTACTCAATAACACATCTTATTTGTGGATGTTTCTTGTTTTAATCGTTTTGGATATGAACCGTGAATAGGTCAGTCGATTTAGGTATCCGTAAAACAAACCTGGATGTTTTCTGCACGTGAATGCACTTTACAACACACCTCATTTGTAGATAACAACCAGCATTTTAAAGGTTTATGAAGTAACGCACATTAAGAACAGACTCAGGCTTACTTTGTTATGGGATTATACGTAAAAACACACATTTGTAGTCGATAACAGCCCGTTGTTTTACCTCATCTATGATCTATCGAACTCCCAATGGATGGTTTATGCTATACATTGTAGCTCCTGATGAACATTTTAGGCACCATATCGCACATTCGTTGTTCGCTCATCGAAGTCCTACAGACGTATTATTTTGAGTCAAGTCAAGTAAATTTAAAGTCAAGTAAATTTTATTTAAAGTCGGCAAGAGTACATAAAATATAACATAAGCTATAATTAGCTTTTAAACCGACATTATTAACAAATGAATAATTATAACATATTAAAAGCAGAGATTAAAAGAGAGACAGTAAATTAATTTAAACATGGTTAAGACAAGCATTGATACTAAAGTGCATTATGGCATAAATGGCAAAGCATTTGTCAAACAAAGGGAAGTAACTACAAATAAAACACAAAAACTGAGAGAGTTATGCTAATATAGACCATAGGCCTACAAATAAATTAAAACAATTTAAACAAGAGGGCCATGATGGCCCTGTATCGCTCAACTGTTTTTGTTAATGCGAAAAAAGCGTACAATGCGCATGGGTTGAAATGTACTCAAGCATGTGACTTTCTCTTTCTATCCCTCGTCCCACTGGGCGCTTAAAGTTGGAAGGGTGAGCATTTTTATATATGGAAAACGTTACTACGGTGTTAACTAAACAGACTAAAAAGCCCGGGAATTGCCGCACAGGTCCTTTGCTTATAACGTAGGTACATTTATCTCTCCAAAAGATATTGTCGTTCTTTCTATTTCACATATTTTAAGATGCTGAAGATCAAATCTATGCATGTTCTACAGGATTAATAAAAGTTCATTCATTCAATCATGAATCTTTTTCCAAAATTCCAAAAAGTGTTTGTAGGTTTCAAAGTTTCTGTTACTTGCATAATTTATGACATATGTAAAATACTTAATGACGTAGATCACATGAACTTTACTTCATTCTTGAGGCATTTATAGTGAGTTTAGCAGGTTTTCTTAACGTGGTAAAAAAATTGTTTATTGTACAAAGAAGATATTTGCCTGAGGAAACATATAGTTACGAGTTTTTCAGGTTCATGAGGTGCCAAAAGGCAGTAGGAATGATAACTTTGTAGAGGTTGTTTGTTAAACAAAGTAAATGTTTATGAGACAAACAAATGGAATTATAATTCATCAAGATGTTGCGATCATAGCAACACTACTTGCATATGGCGGTTTAAAGAGATATCATGACAAACAAGTTATTCCAAGTGTATTTTGATAAACTTTTAGTTTGAGAAGAAAATAGTGGCCATGCTTTTTGACAAATCAAATTTTCTTGAACAACTTTTTAATGGGAGCCTTCAAGGGATAAATTTGGCCCCATGGTCATAATTTGAACAAACTTGGTAGAGAACTACAAGATGTCACTACATACCAAATTTGGTAGCCCTAGGCCCAATGGTTATGGACAGTAAGATTTTTAAAGTTTGCACAAAAGAGGCTTTATATAAACATATGTTCAGTTTTGTGATCCCCGGGGCAGGGTCAAATTTAAGCCCAGGGGAATAATTTGAACAAATATGGTAGAGGACTATTAGATGTCACTACATACCAAATTTAGTAGCCCTAGGCTGTCAGGGGTGTGATTGAGGCCAAGTAAGACGGGAGGAAAATTCTGTCAACAGATTTTGATTACGCGATTCACCGCATACCGCAATGACAAACCGTAAAAAAAACTTTAAAATAAACAATTCATAATTATATTTAACATACTGAGGATGCAAAGTAAATATATTTATTGTGATAAAAAACATGTTTCAATGTATTGGATTTATACAGTAAATGAACTTATTAAATATCACATGGGGAAACATTAACAAATATAAACAAACACACTTGAGTGTTCTTGTTGTGTTAATGGTGTTTTAAACTGAGTTAAATTAATATATTTAATGTGTTTACCTTTCAATATCTTGCATATCACATCTTCATTTCAATGCTTTTTCAGTTTACTGAACAGCGTGATAAACATAATAAAGCAGAATATGCATATGCATCTGATTATACACCGATTCACTAACATATAAATCAAATCATGTTGTCTATTTCCATTTTCGAACGATACTTTTCTAAATTGTTTTACTTTGCGAGTAGGCTAAACTCCATTGAATTTGCAAACACTGGTTTCCTTGACACAAATTCACTGTGCACATTTGTGAACAAAATATGTGTTGCTTGTATCTAAAACGTAGTCTTTATCGTTGACAAACATATTTCATTATTCCACTCTAACTATATGATGTCAGTCGTTTATTCAATTGATTTTTGTCATTTCGATAATGTTACGGTTATCTTCACTACGGCGCATTTCCAAACATATCAGCACAGAAATACGAAGCTTATTTTCAAAGACCAATTTTAATTGGAAGGTTGGGAAACGACAGCCAATTACATCGCTCGTTTCAAAAATGCTTAGGCAGAATCTACCAGTGTAATATGCGGAGAAATTTCGCGGGCCGCGGATATTTCGGGCCGCTTACGAAATACGTCCGCGGAATCGGTCGTACCCCCTCTCCCCCAACATTTTTTTTACGAATTCATGCGAATCTCAGAAATGACCCCCGGGACAACCCGATCCGCGGAAATTCGCGGAAAAATCACACCCCTGGCTCTATAATTATGAACAAGAAGATTTTTTAAAGTTTGTACAAAATAGGCCTTATTTAAGGATATGTTATTTTTGTGACCCCCGGAGCAGGGTCAAATTTGACCCCAGGGGCATAATTTGAAAAAAACTTGGTAGAGAACTTTAAGATTCCAATACATACCAAATTTGGTAGAAATAGGCCCAATGGTTATGGACAGGAAGATTTTTAAAGTTTGCACAAAATAGGCCCAATATAAGCATATGTTCAATTTTGTGACCCCTGGGAAACGGTCAAATTTGATCACATGGGCTTAATTTGAACAATCTTGGCAGAGGACCATTAGATGTCACTACATACCAAATTTGGTAGCCCTATGCCATATGGTTATGGACAAGAAGATTTTTAAAGTTTGCACAAAATAGGCCTTATTTAAGCGTATGTTCATTTTTGTGACCCCCGGAGCAGGGTCAAATTTGACCCCAGGGGCATAATTTGAACAAACTAAGAAGAGAACAATTGCATGTCACTACATACCGAATTTGGTAGCCCTAGGCCCTACCGTTATGGACAAAAATATTTTTAAAGTTTGCACAAAATAGGCTTTAAATAAGCATATGTTCATTTGTGTGACCCCCGGGGCAGAGTCAAATTTGACCCCAGGGACATAATTTGAACAAACTAAGTAGAGAACAATAAGATGTCACTACATACTGAATTTGGTAGCTCTATGCCCTTCGGTTATGGACAAAAAGATTTTTAAAGTTTGCACAAAATAGGCTTTATTAAGCATATGTTCATTTTTGTGACCCCCGGGGCAGGGTCAAATTTGACCCCAGGGGCATAATTTGAACAAACAAAGTAGAGAACTATAAAATGTCACTACATACCAAATGTGGTAGCACTAGACCTAATGGTTATGGACAAGATTTTTTTTAAAGTTTGCACAAAATAGGCTTTATATAAGCATATGTTCAATTTATTGACCCCCAGGGCGGGATCAAATTTGACCCCAGGGACATAATTTGAACAAATTTGAAAGAAGTTTACCCCAGGAACATTTGTGAGAAGTTTTATCAGAATTGGACTTGTAGTTTAGGAGAAGAAGATGTTTAAAGAAAAAGTTAACGCACGGACAAACGCATGCAGGACGGACACAGGACCATGACATAAGCCCCGCTGGCTTCTGGCCAGTGGAGCTAACAAAGTTGGGAGAGAGTTATAAGATGTCACTTCAAACTAATTTTGGTAGACTTATGCCTAATGGTTAAGGACAAGAAGATTGTTAAAGATTTCACAAAATAGGCACTATATAAGCATATAATCAATTTTGTGACCCCCAGGGCAGGGTCAAATTTGACCCCTGGGGCATAATTTGAACAAACTAAGAAGAGGACTTTACAATGTCACTACATACCAAATTGTGTAGCCCTAGGCCCAATGGTAATGGACAAGGAGATTTTTTTAAGTTTTCACAAAATAGGCCCTATATAAGCATATGTTCAATTTTATGACCCCTGAAGCAGGGTCAAATTTGACCCCAGGGACATAATTTGAACAAATTTGGTAGAGGACTATTTGATGTCACTACATATCAAATGTGATAGCCCTAGGCACAATGGTTATGGACAAGAAGATTTTTAAAGTTTTCACAAAATAGGCACTATATAAGCATATGTTCAATTTTGAGACCCAGGGCAGGGTCAAATTTGACGCCAGGGGCATAATTTGAATAAACTAAGTAGAGGACTATACAATATCACTTCATACCAAATTGTGTAGCCCTAGGCCTAATGGTTATGGACAAGAAGATTTTTAAAGTTTTCACAAAATAGGCCTTATATGAGTATATGTTCAATTTTGTGACCCTCGGGGCAGGGTCAAATTTGACCCCAAGGGTTAATTTGAACAAATTTGGTAGAGGACTATACGATGTCACTACATACCAAATTTTGTAGCCCTAGGCCCAATGGTTATGGACTAGAAGATTTTTAAAGTTTTCACAAAATAGGCCCTATATAAGCATATGTTCAATTTTATGACCCCCGGGGCAGGGTCAAATTTGACCCAAGGGGCATAATTTGAACAAATTTGGTAGAAGACTATTTGATGTCACTACATATCAAATTTGATAGCCCTTGGCCCAATGGTTATTAACAAGAAGATTTTTAAAGTTTTCACAAAATAGGCCCTATGTAAGCATATGTTTAATTTTGTGACCCCTGGGAAGGGTCAAATTTGACCCCAGGGATATAATTTGAACAAACTAAGTAGAGGACTATACAATATGACTACATACCAAATTTTATAGCCCTAGGCCTAATGGTAATGGACAAGAAGATTTTTAAAGTTTTCAAAAAATAGGCCATATATAAAAATATGTTCAATTTTGTGACCCCCGGGCAGAGTCAAATTTAACCCCAGGGGCATAATTTGAACAAAATTGGTAGAGGACTATTATATGTCACTACATACCAAATTTGGTAGCCCTAGGCACAATGGTTATGCACAAGAAGATTTTCTAAAGTTTTCACGAAATAGGCCTTATATAAGCGAATTTTCAATTTTGTGACCCCTGGGGCAGGGTGAAATTTGACCCCAGGGGCAAAATTTGAACAAATTTGAAAGAGGTCCACCCCGGAAATATTCCGGAGAAATTTCATCAGAATTGGACCAGTAGTTAAGGAGAAGAAGATATTTGAAGGAAAATATAACGCACGCACGAACGCACGCACGACGGAAACAGGACCATGACATTAGCCCCGCTGGCCTCTGGCGAGTGGAGCTAAAAAAAATAAATAATAAGCATGGCAAATAATAGCATATTAAAAGCAGCTGTTAAGAGAGACAGTAAAGTAATTTAAACATGGTTAAGACAAGCATTAATACTAATGCGCAGTATGGCATAAATTGCAAAGCATTTGTCAAACAAAAGGAAGTGACAAGAAATTAAACATTAAACTGAGAGATTTATGCAAATCAAGACCATCGGCCTACAGATCAATTAAATCAATTAAAAAAAAATAAGCATGGCAAAGAGGCTTATAAAAACATAGATATATATATATTGCATATATAAATATATATATACACACACATATATATACAAGACAAAAGACAAAGCAAAATAATAAGCAAAGTAAAAAGCAAAAGACAGCATAACTAGAAACGTGTCAGGTTTGCAGTCCCAGTCTGCAGACTCGCTCCCTTATTAGTTGGAATGAAGATATGGACAGCTTAGTCTGATTGCACACTGAACGATTACATATCTTTCCATTCCAACTTGAGATCAAGGTTTTAAATTGGCTGAAGGAGCCTGCTTTTCTGAATTCGTCAGGCAGCGAGCTCCACAGGACTGGGGTGGCATACCTGAAACTTCTCCTACCATACTGTTCTGTCTTAACATATAGAACGTGCAATATATTCGAATATCTTAATTTATAATTATTATTGTTTCTTTCAACTAAGTCACGCAGAACAGGTGGACATATTTTATTAACAATTTTATAAGTTTCATTTGCCATGGTTCTCAATCTTCGAATGTTTAAAGGTGGTAAATTGGCTCTTTTTAACAGATCTTCATAGTAACAAGCATAATCATCATAAACAAATCTCAAAGTTCTCTCTTGAATTTTCTCTATTTTCCGAGTGTTACTCTTTGTACAGAAGTGCCATGACAGAGGACAAACATTAAAATTTGACAAGATGAAAGTATTAAATATTGTAAGTCTACTAAGTTTATTCAGATTACGACCAATTCTCTTTAGAACATTAAGTTGTTGAACAGCTTTTTTACACATATTCTGGATGTGAGTATTGAAAGATAGATTGCAATCAATATCAACACCTAACAATTTTACAACATCATCACTAGAAATAATATTGTTATCTATTTCAAAATTAGGAGTTTTATCATGCGTTTTCTTACCAACGGCTATCGCCTGAAATTTGTAAGATTTGCTTTCATACAATTGAAAGAAAACCAGTCAATAAGAATTTCACTTTCACTTTGTAGAGTACTTATCAATAACTCAAAATCTGGTGTATTAAAAGACAGTGTATTGTCGTCTGCATAGTTATAGAGAGTGCCATGTTCAATTAAATAAAAAATATTATTGATAAAAGCATTAAACAAAATTGGGCCGAGTATCGAGCCTTTTTTGATATTTGCCCAGTTACTTACATTCCCACATACTTCAATTTGTTGCTTACGGTCTGACAGATAAGAGCGAAGAGTATCAGTGGCCTTCTCAGAGAGTCCATAGGATGCCAGCTTACACAGCAGAATGTTGTGTGAAAGACAGTCGAAGGCCTTGGACAGGTCCATCAGGATGGCAGCTACATACTGGTTAGAGTACAAGGCCTTCTTCCAATCCTCCATTAGCCTGAGAATGGTAGTCTGACATCCATGTCCTCTCCGGAAGGCACACACAAATTGATAAAAAAAATTGTCAAAATAAGAAGCAAATTGTTCTTTAAGTACTTTCTCATAAATTTTAGAAGTGACAGGCAAAATACTAATAGGTCTATAATAAGATTTTAACATAGAGTCATTTTTCTTATACACGGGGGTGACTTGAGCTTCCTTTAACCTATCAGGAAAAATACCAGTAGAAATGGTAGAATTTATCAGTTGAGCTAAAAATGGAGTCAGAGAATTCATGCCAATTTTCAACAATTTAACAGAAATTTGATCCACACCGGTTGCCTTTTTAACATTAGATTTACTTATAATTTTAGACACTTTTATATTAGTTGTTGGAACAAAATTAAAAGAGTTTTTACTAAAAAGATTGCCTAAGATTTCTTCTATACTGGGATGATTGTTTTCATCAAAATGTTAATCCTTACCAATATCATCAGCTACAATTACATAAAAACTGTTAAAAAGTTCAGCTACATTAGAATTGTCAGATACAATTTTATCATTTTCATTAAAAATAATTTTTAATTGCGAACCGGTAGATTTTTAAGATAGAAATGGTTTTATGGTTTTCCAAAAATCGGTGGATTTACACCCTCCAATGCAACGCTTCTGAAATATGTATTTACAGATAATCTTTTCTGTTTGTTAACATAGTTTCTGGCCTTCCTATAAGCTTCCCATATTTTAGAACATTTGTTTTTTAAATACTTAGTGTAATTCATTTTCTTAGCATATATTGCTTTGCGTAGATTTCTGTTCATATATGGGGCACTAGTCTTTTTAACATAAACCTGTTTCTGTGGTGCATGTTTATTAATGACTTCTACAACCTCTGATTCAGAAGAGCTGTATACATTATTAACTTCACATTTATCATGCAATTTGCTATAAGGTATATTCAAATTGAAAAGATCTTGGTTATATGCTTCATGATCAAAGTTTTTTAAACTCCTGATATACATTTTTCGTTTCTCTATTGTTGGAGTTTTACAGTTAATAATAGAAGAAATAATGTTGTGACAACCACTGATACCAGTGGGAAAGTACAGTGTTTTCATAAACAAGTTGCTAGAGTTTGTGAGGATTACATCCAATAGTGAAGACTTACAATTTTTAACAAAGCAAGTATCTTTTTTAACAATATTTTTAAGGATAAACATTTCCATTAGATCCTGTAGAGGTCTACCCTTATTCTGACAAGAAAGGTCACAGTTAAGGTCACCAATAATTGTAAAATAGTCAAACAGAGCTAAGCACTTGTCTAAGTTTTTGTAAAATAATCACAGAAAATGTCATCTTTCATACTTGGTGGCCGGTAGATACTAATAAAACAGAATTGTTTCTTTTCCAAATTTACATCGATTTTAATGTTCTCAAGATTATCACATTCCAGATCTTTCCGCCGACTTGAAGCAATGTCAGATCTAATTTATGCCGCTATACCCCCTCCATGAATGTTCCGGTCTTCAGTATTTTAGCAATTTCCATGAATTTATTTTTTAAGCTGTTGATATTGATATGGCTGATTATGAATTTATTAGGATGCAGGTTGCGCGCAGCCCTCAGCTCTTCAATAGGCGAGTCAATAGTAGAAGCACCGCTAGAGTCACTTTCATCCAGATGGCTTATATCCACATCACTAAAGTATGAGTCTGTAAATTGAAAGTTGCTGCATATTTTACAAACCATGCATTTTCACTGTTAGCTAATTTCTCATACTCCGCCGGCGAGATATTTGCACATTTTGGACCTATGTGCCACCAGTAGAAGCAATCCTCACATTGTACCGCACGGTGGTTGGTGGCAACTGGTTTACCACACTGACCACAAGGATTCCTGATTGGGCAAGGGTTCATGGCCACATCGCCACTTATAATAAGAAGGATTGACATAATGTGTTGTGGATTGTGAAATTTAATAGGTATTGACATCGGAACAGTTCTATTGTATCTGATATTGAAGTATAACATGGTAAAAAGGTTGCAAAACCATTCCGTTGCAAAAGTAAAAAATGTCAATTGGTTCGGATAATCCTTGTCAGCACCAAATGTTCGACCTAAGGCTCTGTTTGTACCATTTTGCTCACATATTGTGTCTAGTATATAATCCCGATTGATAGTAAATGAAACATTGACAAAGCTTCTGTTTGCAAATATGGTTAAAAGTGTTAATATACAGGGAATCTTCTGTTTTGAAACTTCCATTTTCACGTTTAATTGTTTACTTCCGCGTTCTTCCGGAAGTTTGTTTTCAAAGCGATTGGAATTTGATAACGTGCGTCTGATGACACTGACTGGGAGAAAAAAGTCAATTTCTGTGTGTTTCTGAACTTCAGCGTCACTGTGTTGAATGGTATAACGTTCTAAGGTAAATGTTTAAAAGCTAAAAGTTTAAAATACTGTTTAAAAGCTCTTATTTCATCCAATTTCTTGAAAATATTTTGACTACAAAAAAGAATAATGTGGATTGTTCTTTTTTACGTACAAAATATGTTATTTTGTTTGTACTTTACACTATGGAATAGATTACAGATCAACTTTTCTTTAAAACATGGTATTACGCAAAAACTACTTTATTTTGAATACTTTTAAAAACTAGAAATATCAGGATTTATATGTGCCTTTACCAGTTTCGAGTCAAGATCCTTAAGATTCAACAGTGATAGCGTGACAAGGACTTTGTTTATCTCAAGCATCATACAAAATCCTAAGTTATATATTTTTTATGAAACAGTCAGAAAACTTATTGCGTACTACTTTGTGTTTTCCGTTCCAGTGTATTGCATGTTATTCGTTTCATCACTGATCAAGCTGCCCGACCCCGTGTGTAAGTGCAGAACAGAACTTGAATGGTTTTCATTGCGCTAAATTGTCTCAATTCGAATATAAGGCATATATTAGATAATGCGTTGTCATCATATGTAAGGTAGACAAGGCTTAGTTAATATCAAGAGTGTAAGTGGTGTCTATACAGTGATATTACCGTTAAAGGTTGTACCGGAACAGTGACCTATACAATGATTTATCCTACGGATATACTATTACACTTGGAATAAACTAAAATGAATGTTCTTCGCATAAACTTAAATGACAGAACATATCGTAAAAATTAAATGTACAAGTAATGTTTAAAGATCATTTTAACGTTTTAAACTTTTTGTAACATACGCAAACTAACGACCACTTGCACAAGTGTTTGATTTCTTCAGTGTTTAAAGCTTTATTCAATTAGACCAATACATGATCTGGGAAATTGAAATTATATTAGTAAGACAGAGTTCACTTCTTACTTAGTTTAAATTTTGTATAGCATAAATGTAAGCGTATTTCAAGTCGCATTCCTATAATGATGATAATGCAGCTGCTGATGATGATGATTGCATTATTTGTATTAATTGTCCTCTGTGTTTCTCAAATGAAAATAGACGCTGTTATACTAACTTACGTTTAGACTTTCATTGTCCAGTGATAGACGAAGCTTCTGATGATGATGATTGCATTATTTGTATTAATTGTCCTCTGTGTTTCTTAAGTGAAAATAGACGCTGTTATGTTAACTTACGTTTAGACATTCCATAATGGAAATAAGAGATTAAGTTCTCTTTTTTGTGTAATCCTTGGTGTAATGTTAATGACATGGTTTCATTTCTCATACATGTTTATTGTTTTACTATTTCATCATGTATGTAGATATGTTTTATCATGTTGTGTCATTATACTGAAATAAATCTATCTATCTATTGTCCAGTGATAGACGAAGGACCCGAATAATAAGTGGCATCTGCGTATGAACTTTTTCACGAACCAGTTTGAATCTGAATAAAAAAAAAATATATACCACCTCGTTTGTACACTTAAACTGTATGCATTATAAAAAACACTCTGTGTTAGTTTTTTCGTTTAATTACATATACACGTGAAAACAAACGTGCACTACCGATCAAGTTTATTGAATATGCCATTGCTATTGGAAACGCACATTCTTCAGATACTTAGTAAAACTAAAAATGTAAAATAAGATCTGCACAATCTGTGAATGTGCTTTAGGGAATATAGTTTGGTAGTACGGTGAAATAAACAAATATTGTTGCTGAAACATATATACTTATAAATTGAAAGACAGGTGATATTCTGCCTGCACAACCTGGGTATACAGGAAATAACGCCAATAGGACGGTTGAGCAGGAGTTGGTCTACAGCTGTGGAAGAAGTCTCTTTTCAGACGGCCAAAGTTCAACGATGAACTCTACAATGAGCTCCACGAAGGTGTTGGGAACTTGTCTGCAGTTCAGAAATGGAGACTACTTTTTATTAAGGTATTGTTTTTTACCAACATTAAACCAAATTACATTTTATTTTTGTTTTTATGACACTTAAAAATACCTTAATTTGAAATGAAATAACTTATTATTAATGACATTTGAGTACAATACAAACATTTATTTCAAGCTTATGTTTGTTTAAAATCCTACTTTCGGTATAAAACCATTATTTTCGCATCGAAAGCCTAAAGCTTATTGAAACACCTTCGAGTCCGTTTTCCGGCCAGAACCAGTAATTGGTGTCTTTTGGAGAGATCAAGATGACGCTCCAACAGTGGGTATTGTACCCGGGGCCTCTTCGTCGCCATATCAACTGCCCCACGGCGACCTTTTGAAGAGAACATTTTAAATAATAGTCTTATCCTATGACTATGGATATGTTTTATGTTTTACTATAAATCTTACATTATCTTGTTCACACGACTTGTAAAGTCGTTCCCATAAGTTAAGTCTGACTATTTAGTCGTTTCAAATACTTAAGAAATCGTTCACACAAGTTAGTTCACACATCTTGTTCCAACGACCCAATACGTGGGTTCGACATAAAAAAGCCACGCAAATGTCTCATCTGTGTAACCGTAGTATAGTTTGTATAAAGGAAAATCAATACAATGCTTTAATAAAAATAACCTTTTTTTGACATTGTCTTTATTATTATTATTTTTTCATATAGATAAACGTAAAGCGAAGAACATAGTTCAGAGAATTGGTTTTTATTTATATTTTGTAAATGTAACAGTGACTTATTATTAGTATGTGTTCATCCTACAATGTGTACACCAATCCTTAACATCATTTATAACCTTGTATATCGTGATATCAAATTTTACAACATACCTGTTTTTGTTTCAAGCACGAGATAAGTGTATTAATACACGCAAACAGTCATCGTCCAAGAATGTGAAGTACGACGTTAATTTATATGATATCTTCACAATCTAAGTTAAACGAACAAAACCCGATAAGTTTACGTATTAATGTCAACCCATAAGGACTAATATTAAATAAGATATACATTCAAATGTATTATTTCATGTGTCAATTTAGGTTAATTATTAATACACAGGATCTTTGCAGTGAGTACAAATACTTTATTACATCATCTACTTGTGCGCTGTTTTGGCATGTATGCCAATGTGACATTTGCATAGAAACGTTGAAAATAATTTGAATGTGTATGTTCGTTATTACAATTTTCTTAAAAATATGATCTATATTGAGAATGTATGCATATACATATATTACATTTGTATACAAACGAAAACAGATTTTAAATGCGTTATAATGTGCGGTGATAAATATTAACAGACATGAACTGGCCAAAACGTAAACGAGCAGATTGTTTCTAAAACGTTACGCAATAAGCCATAGGACCAATAAAGGGGTTAGATTGGAATATATATGCAATTGGGGCTTACAGACAGAAAGCACGTGACTGCATATAAGCTGAACGAAAAAGAGGTACAAGTGTGTCACCTGAACATACAAATAACAGCATTTGATAGCGTTTTCAGTATTCTTAATTTATTTATTTTAATAAATTGATAAGAGTACTTGAAAAAGGGCGCTTCTGTTGCGAAATATTATAGTCTAAACCGATGACATACTTAAGACCACAGAAGAGTACTAAGATGCGAGAGACCACACGAATTGTGTCGGAAGGTTTTAAACAACCTTAAACTGCTCTTACAAGTTTATGTCGTGTTTACGTGATATAGGTCATATTATGTTTGATGTGCGACTTCCGATGTGATTGCCTACAATAAATTAAACTGAGATAGTATAACAAGGAGATACGTATTGTTAAGTTTTTAAGTTGGAGATTCAATCCGCCCTTCGGTGTATATTTCACATGTTGAATACGCTTTTATCATACCGTGTCCTACTGGGAACCGGCCGTTAAGTCAGTATAACAAAGATTTCCTTATTGTTTTTAAAGTTGAAGCTCCAATACTTGAAGCATCAACATTTACGGAGTATATGCAACATGTTCGACAGATGTTCGCACTGTGACCCGAA
>VMBQ01014038.1:0-15351 GCA_007657795.1 Dreissena rostriformis | reverse complement strand
CACTCACCGAAGAAGCGCAAATGGAGCATTCAGATAATTCTTCATTTGTTTCCAATTTGTCTGCACAAGTGCTTCCACTCCGGATGTGAACGAATTTTAAAAGAGAGTTGTATGTGCTTAACTGAGTCGACTTTATTGATGTGAATCTGTCCACATCGTGTGGACCCCATTTGCGGTCGAGCATTTTGAATAATTGTGGATGAAGCATCCACTCGTACGATGATTCAATTCGAGAAAAGAAGATTTATTTCATTGTTTTCCAATTCATCCATTGTTGTTGTTAAGAGTTTAGAAGATGAAAGACGAAATAATTATATAAAGGGGGGGGGGGTAAATGTGTGCTTCAGGTTCAAGTACTGTTGTCTCTCTGGAATGAAAATTGAGGCTCACCATGGGGTTATTGGGGAAGTAGTTCCAATATCTAACTGAAACTGTTTAAAACAGTGAAATATAAATTTTAAGTCACAGATAATTCCTTATAAACGTCTGGAAAGCATAAAATAAAAAACCCATATCTCTTAAGCTTGTCATAACCATCAACATGAATGAGAAAATTTGGTCCTTTGTTTCTGTATTGTCGTCTAACCAGACAGTGTCAGGATCTTTTGCTTGTAAACGTTTTACAGTCTCAAGATCAAGTTCTCTGTGTTTATCTCAGACTTTCTTCTGCTATTCTGCTTGCTTGCGTCTTGCAGTGTCAATAACAGTTTATCTGTGTTTATCACGGACTTTCTTCTGCTCGATTGCGTCTGGCTGTGTCAATATCAGTTTGTCTGTGTTTATCTTTGACTTTCTTTTTCTGTTGTGCTTCTTTACTTCTTGCAGTGTCAATATCAGTTTGTCTGTGTTTATCACTGACTTGTCTGCTCGACTGTGTCTTACCATGTCAATATAAGTTCGTCTGCATTTATCATACACATTTTATCTGTGCCAAGTGACTATGAATTTGGTTAATAGTTGAAGAGATACACAATAATTAAATTCCAAATGACCTTTGATCCATCAAGATTTTGTATTTTTTTAAATTCAGATACAGATTGAGTATTATAATCTAAAATGAATAAATTAAAGTAATTATTCCAAGTCATGTACCTTAACAGGTTCATCCGTTGTTGGATTTTGTGTCGTGAGGTTTGTACCAGATCTCTGATATTCCCCAGATGCTGCATTGCAGCTTGGGTCTGGTTCTTTGTCAAATGATACAGGGTGACGACCTTGAGCAACGTATCTTCTTCTTTGCAGTGCTCTCTTAGTAATGTTGTTAATTTTGCCATGTCATGGCTGAGACTTAACCTCCCTGTTGNTTGCTGATGTAGTTGCTGTTGGTGATGATCTTACTGTCGTTGACATTGCTGGTGTTTACGAAGTAAGCAGTGCATGACTTGTGGGGAATGGAGTTGCTGGTGTTGACCAAATAAGCAGTGCATGACTTGTTGGCAATGGAGTGTACATGACAACATGCTGAGATCCACTGGAACTTATTGCCAATGTAGTTGCTGTTGGTGATGATCTTACTGTCATTGACATTGTTGGTGTTGACGAAGTAAGCAGTGCATGACCTGTGGGCAATGGAGTTGCTGGTGTTGACCAAGTAAGCAGTGCATGACTTGTTGGCAATGGAGTGTACATGACAACATGCTGAGATCCACTGGAACTTGTTGCCAATGTAGTTGCTGTTGGTGATGATCTGACAGTCGTTGACACTGCTGGTTTTGACGAAGTAAGCAGTGCATAACTTGTTGGCAATGGAGTGTACATGACAACATGCTGAGATCCACTGGAACTAGTCTGGCAGTGATGAATCTCCTGATCTCTGTCTCTGATATCAATGCATTTGTTTCACTGTATTGTAGTTTTCTATCAGCTGTCACTGGTATATGTTTGGTTTCATTTGGTCCTATGGTAATCTTCTGTTCAGTAGCACATCTCAGTATAGCCAGACAATTCTTGTTTCTTCTAAGTGCTTTCTCTCTTATTACTAAACATCTAAAGCTTAAAAACCATGGAGTATGTAAATAAGCCTTTTTAAAAAATTGATCACCAAAATTATTCTAGCAGTCTTGTAGTAATGTTTTCAATATGTTTGTTCCTAGAATTATTAGAGTTCTTCCAGAGTATTTCGTATCTGGTGATATCAAAAAGAGACATTGCTTTGATGTTGCTTTCTCGAATCCATTTTCAATACTTATGGTAGCTTCTATACATCCTTAGTATGAGAGTTGTTTACCATCACTGCATTCTATGTTGATAATTGCTGTCAGTGGCTCTAATTTAGTATCAGATAAGTGTTCTTTATAGAATGTTTCAGATATAATACTGGTCACTTCCAACTTGGACACAGAACTGTTCACATCTACTTTAAACATATACATTTATATGGAACGCCATTACTGACTTCATATGACTGTTGTCGTTGTTTGCAGTACATTAATCATTACTTTTAGTGGAATATACATTATGCTTTGTGCAATTTTCTTTACGTTCGGTACATTCGTCATTATATGCAGTAGTTAAAGCATTACGCGAAGTAGTAACAACATTATGTGTTGTCCAAACTTCTTGACGTTCTGTACATTCGTCATAATGTGTAGTAGTTTTATCATAATGCGCTGTACATTCAACATTATGTGTAGTAGTTTTATCATTATGCGCTGTGCAAACGTCTTTACGTTCGGTACATTCGTCATTACGTGCAGCAGTTACATCATTATGTGCAGTAGTAACTACATTACGTGCTGTGCAAACTTCTTTCCGTTCGGTACATTCGTCATTATGTGCAATAGTTACATCAATTCGTGCTGTTATAAAAACATTACGTGCTGTGTAACTATCTTTTCGTTCATTACACATCATTATATGCACTTAGTTATAGCATTACGTGCAGTAGTGACATTAATATAGGCAGTAGTCTCAACATTACGCACAATATATTCTTATACGCAGTGTGACAGTCGTATATGTGTGCTGAGTATTTATTCTGAAGCTATAGTGACCATCATGACGGATATGGGATTTATTCTTACTAAATTAAAACTTGAAGCACATATAAATACTTTTGAAAACGAAAAGATAACTCCTGATATAGTTTCAAAACTATCACGGAATGAGATGAGGTCACTAGGAATTATTCACAGTGCTGATATCATTAAGTTAAGAGTTGAATGTCTGAAATTTGGAGGTCAGAACCTGCCATTTCAAAAGCAGAATGAGCCAAAATTTGAGATATCAAAAGATGTTCTAGAAGGACTCATTGAGGCCGGGTTTTCAGTGCTGGATATGTCTCGGTTGTTATCTGTCTCAGAAAGAACCGTGTATCGCAAAATGAGCAGGTATGATTTACGTATTTGTGACTTTACGGACATCGACGATCAAAGCCTTGATTCAGTGGTGCAAGATAGTTTACGTGAATTTCCGAGATGTGGAGAATTGATGATTCGTCAGATTTTAAAGTCAAGGGGAATAAAGGTTAGTATAAATCAAGTACACACATATGTAGAGCTAACATAAAATCTACGCAACAAGTATATTGTAATTTTACAAATGAAATTTTAGCAAAATATTCTCAATAACTATCCAAAATGTATGTGATATCTTCGATTTAGTAAATATTTACGAAAGCTGAGCTAAAATGTGACTGAATCTATCTTGAAATATATTCTTTACAGCGTTATGACGCCATGATTTGATGATGTCATGAATGTAATGAATGTATGTGCATGACGTTACGCGGTAAAATCAGTTACATTGAAATCATTAAACAACATGAAATAAAAAGAAAATGTTTTTGTTTTGCGTGCAAGATAAAATTATATTTCACTCGGGAGAACCATATATGTTACATTTTCACTCGTGGCTTCGCCAATCATGAAAATATTACATCTTGTGATCACTCGTGAAATTAATTTCGGTCTTACACTGAAACTAACGAATATTCTCTATAAATAAACGCAGTAAACTATCTTCATTTATCAATACTCATGTTTCTGCATCTTTATATAGTCATAAAAGTTTAAAAGAGAAAAGCATTATTTTTTAGAACTTACCTTAAAAAATCTTGTGTGTGTGTGTGTGTGTGTGTGTGTAAAATTCCTGAAATATTTATATAAGTATTTACAAATCTGAAACACAGATTTTTTATTTTATCCTTCGCCTGAGATGCTCAAACCAAAAAAAAAAATCAAAATTCACCTAGGCTTTTCAATAACCCCCAATTGAAGTCACTATTCTCAAATTTGTATTGTACAAATATATACATGTACGGCTAAATAAACACATGCACTGGTCAAATTCACACTGTATTATGGGCACTCTTGGTGGACATTATAATTGCTACACTTCTAAATGTTAAGCAGTCGGGGATCTTGCCCGATTGGGAAAGTTGGGGAATCCCCTTTTGACTTGCCCGATCGGGAAATATTTATTGTAAATTGCTCGATCAGGCAAGAAAACAACCATTTTTCATATACCTTGGCAAAACGTGTCCGGGCATACTCATCCAAGGAACAAATTAAATTAATGAATCCAATCTTAAAACAAGTATCTTAAATTTGACCGTAACGTTTTTTTTTTAAATGGCGTTGTTCGTCAGATATTCAGTCCGAAAGTTGAGCAACTTTTAGCATCTATCAACATTTTCTGCACTTGCCTGTTTTGAACACAAACTTGCCAGAAGGAGCAAGTCGTCGAGGTTACATTATTTAATCACTTGCCCGTTTTGAATTTGAATTTCCTGAACAAGCAATAGAATGCGCTCTGTTTTCCATGTCGATTGGTGTATAGTGTTCAGGTATGACAGAAAACATCCAAGAATCACATTGAACAAATGAATTCAATCTTTAAAAAATTATCTTACATTTCATCGTCGCGATTTTCTTACAGCGCCGTTGTTTTTTTCTGATTTTCAAACTCAAAGTTGAACGATTTAAATATTTATTAACATTTTGTGCACTTGTCCGTTTTTGAATCAAACTTGCCCGAAGGAGCAAGCTGCCAAAAATACACTCTTATACATATATCTTATTACTTTCCTGTTTTGAAAATTACTCTCCTGAACGAGCAAGTTTGCGAGAATATGGCAGAAATCATGGAACATCAAGTGAACAGACACGGTATGATTTTCTGGTGTTCAAAGTGCACAAAATGTTAATAAATATTTAAATCGTTCAACTGTGAGTTTGAAAATCAGAAAAAACAACGGCGCTTTAAGAAAATCGCGACGGTGAAATGTTAGATAATAATAATGCCCCCCCCCCCTTCGAAGAAGAGGGGGTATATTGCTTTGCACATGTCGGTCTGTCGGTCTATCGGTCGGTCGGTCGGTCCGTCCACCAGGTGGTTTCCGGATGATAACTCAAGAACGCTTAGGACTACGATCATGAAACTTCATAGGAACATTGATCATGACTCGCAGATGACCCCTATTTATTTTGAGGTCACTAGGTCAAAGGTCAAGGTCACAGGTCAAGGTCACAGTTACTGGAAATAGGAAAATGGTTTCCGGATGATAACTCAAGAACGCTTTTGCCTGGGATCATGAAATTTGATAGGTACATTGGTCATGACTGGCAGATGACCCCTATTGATTTTGAGGTCACTAGATCAAAGGTCAAGATCACAGGTCAAGGTAACAGTGACTGGAAATAGGAAAATGGTTTCCGGATAATAACTCAAGAACGCTAAGGCCTGGGATCACGAAACTTCATAGGGACATTGGTCATGACTGGTAGATGACCCCTATTGATTTTGAGGTCACTAGGTCAAAGGTTAAGGTCACAGGTCAAGGTAACAGTGACTGGAAATAGGAAAATGGTTTCCGGATGATAACTCAAGAACGCTAAGGCCTGGGATCACGAATCTTCATAGGGACATTGGTCACGACCGGCAGATGACCCCTTTTGATTTTCAGGTCACAAGGTCAAGGTCACAGTGACTTAAAGCAGTAAAATGATTGACTGGAAATAGGAAAATGGTTTCCAGATNTCTTTGCAAACTAAACTAATCATATTTAACACCATTTTTTTTTGTAATAATACAATATTGGCCTAAAATAGTTTTTTTTTGCTATTTATTGATGCATAAAAACACAAGGCAGCAAATGACAACATAAGTAACTCGTTGGCATGTCAAATAACATGTCGGGGGCAATAACTACTTAAATATGTGGCCGACATATTATATTATACGTAATTGTGGTCTCGTAACTGTCCGAAACCTTCCATACCATGCACAGTGTCAGTGAGACCTTTATTGTAATGCAAACGTTCATGTAAATGGTAACGGCGCTGTCGTGCCGCATACCTAGTAATTTTGCGTCTTTGGATAACATCTTTGTTTGGCTTTTTTGATATGGCATCGGTCGTCCGTATTTGACGTATGACCGAAGAACCTTTTGTAAGATTTGCCCCCAGTGATTTGGTTTTTATCAGCACTGATACTGCATACCCATTGTTAAGTTTATGAACCTGGCCATGAATTCTGCCAGCAAAGTTTCTTGGGTTAGTGATCATTTTTGGGTTTACAGTTTGGTAGGATCGATTCACGGCCTCACACTTTTGCGTAGATGTCAATAATTTTGTTTTATCAAGGGCTGTGGGAGACAGCATGATGTCCATGCATTTTAAAAGCAACACCTTGTCACCCTCTGTCATTCTTAGTTTTACGTTCATCGGCATATAGTTTTTGGCCTGTCTATAGTTACCGCAGCAAACTAAGCTAGATGCTTTGCAGGGCTCACCACAATACCCGCCAAAGCAAGCAACAATTGCATCGGCTACCTTTGGCATACATTGTTTTATTTTGTTTATGTCACCGTTATAAGATTTGTGGGCCATTTTCAACTCTGCTACACACCGCTGTTTAATTGACAGAGCAAAGCGATTCTTTAGGTTTGTGTTTGACGACCCTTTGAACATATTTGAACTAAAGTTGGCTGCGTACACAGCACGCTTTAGTGAATTTCCCAAGTGCCTTATGTCTTTAAAGTGTTGAATTGTATGTTTACTTGCTTTGCTCACCCCTGCATGACTCCTGGAGTCACCGTCACCAGTATAACCAGTAACTTGAACCTCATTTGATATGTTACGGGCCACAATTTCAGACCATCTACCTTCGTTACCTATTGGATCTGACTCGGACACGTTTGCCGAGCAATGACCACTATGATTAGGACAAACGACATCGTTCCCCTTGTTTCGCAATCTAGCTCCAATCGTGCAAAGTTTATTGGCAATGTGTACCCCTATTATTTTCTTGTCTTTAGTGTTATTTTCTCAAAATGTGGTTGTCGCAATGGACCCCGCCTGAAATGGGGTTGAATCGGAATTGAACATAGGGTTATTGTAGCAAGAGTCACCCTCCACATGTACAGTTTGGGCATTTTGTTTACCTATCATGGAATTTTCTTTTACAAGAGTGACTCTTTGCTCATGCATGTCCCTTATATTGACACTTTGTATCTTTTCATTTACTTTTTTACATTATCTTTGCATGGGGCCCTCCCTGGTTTGGGTCTATGATGTTTGCATTATTTACAATTCTGGCTACTTGTGTAAGAAAGTGATTATTCAAAACTGAAAATACTTGTAGTATTTATGGCTAAAACATTTTCACTGGCATTGTTTACATTTACATTGCTTGTTCATACATACAGAATAGTTAGAATAAAAAAGAAACATATTACATGTATGTTTGGTTTTAATTTTTTATTTCCGAAATATTGAACATATTATGAGTATATCATTCAGTCATGTCTGTGACAGCAGGTTTGAAACACCTGTCAACAAACTAATCAATATTTTCCACATATATCACAGTAAAATAAAATACATATATCACATGTATCAATATGTACCTCATATAAATAAAAATGACTGTTAAATTTTGCAAAGATTTAGGTGCATACCATCATCACTGCTGCAGGATGGAGGCGAGGATGAGCTCTTCCGTTTAGTTCCTTTAGGCCCAGATCTGTCACTGGTGTCCGTTTTCTTCGCCGATGGATTGGATAATGGTTTGAAAATGCTGCATCCAGAATTGTCCTGACCACTGTCAATTACAAATGAAAGTTTCATGTCTGGACAAGTATCATATACGTACTGCACCTCTTCAGATGGCATTTTCTTTTACAAGAGTGACTCTTTGCTCATGCATGTCCCTTATATTGACACTTTGTATCTTTTCATGAAGGTTTCACCTCTTTCTGGGGGCGATTCTCCAGATTTTTTTTATTTATTTTTTTACCGCGTTCGTATTTTTATGTCCCCAGTCTATACTGGGGGACATATTGTTTATGCCCTGTCTGTTTGTTTGTTGGTTTGTTTGCACAAACTTTAACATTGGCCATAACTTTTGCAATATTGAAGATAGCAACTTGATATTTGGCATGCATGTGTATCTCATGGACCTGCACATTTTGAGTGGTGAAAGGTCAGGTCAAGGTCATCCTTCAAGGTCAAAGGTCAAATATATGGGTCAAAATCGCTCAAAAGGGGACACAGTGTTTCTCAAATACATCACTTGTTTTTTTAGGCTTTTAATTTTTAGCCTGCATCGTTCCCCAGTAAAGTCATAGCTGAATTTATTAATCTCTTCTGCCACAACTTTCCACTTGTGACTGGTGCCTGATGTACATTTTTCCAAGGAGGGGAACTTTTCGAGAACCAATTTCTCTGCCTCTGAGTTCCATTTTGAAACTGAAACAATGTTTACAAAATGTCACTGCTGTCTATTAAGGTACACATTTTACTTTGCCATTGCCATTTGTTAGTGGAGGTGGAGCAGGTGTTGCCATCACTGTCAGTTGGTTCAATTNAGCCAAGTGACACTGACAATCCGATGATATTTGACATAAAAGCAAAAATGCTAACAGAACCTGTGAAACGAACACCTGATGAAGAAGTCTACCTTGTTGCATGTGCACTGAATCCATATCGAAAGAATTTTGAATTCCTTCTGGCTAAGACAAGTGCTGCACATGAGGCTATTCGTAAGCTGGCATATGAAAGCAAAACAGATCATTTTGTGAAATCGAATTACAGTGAAAAAGAAGAAGAGGTTAACAATAACGACCCTAAACTGCAGTGTGCATTAAATTCTGATGTCGAGCTTGTTGAATCACTATCAAAGAAGGCAAAGGCTACAGATGAACATGAGTGTCTTGAAGACGTCTTGTGTGTGGCAGAAAGCCAATTTGAGAAGAAGATAGACTTAGTTGGACACGAGTTGGCTATGTATGAAGATCTGGTTGTCTCAGAAGAGAAGACTGTTCTCCAGTGGTGGAAGGATAATGAGCACACATTGCCAACATTAGCCAAACTTGCTAAGAAGTACTTAATGTGTACAAGCTTCATCTGTCCCTTCCGAAAGGGTGTTTAGCCTTGCTGGACACCTTGTAAATAAGAAGAGAAACTGGCTCAGCCCTGCGAACATTGACATGTTCATTTTCATCAACAAAAACATTAAATTATATTGGTGATTGTGTATTTTCCAGCTGCAGCCTCCAGCATCCTGCTTTTTCTAGTCAATAGAAGTCATATTGTTTTTTGATTGTGGTACTTTGTTGATTAAAGGATCTATTTTTTTAGTGTGTATAATTTTACTATTGCAAATAGTATTACTTTCCATTTTTGTTATGCAACATAACGTCTCCATACAAGGCATACGTGTGTTGTGTTCTAAGAAAACTGGGCAAAATGCATGTGCGTAAAGTGTCGTCCCAGATAAGCTAATCAGGGACGACACTTTCAGCCTAAACTGCATTATCGCTAAGAAAGACATCATATAAACGAAACATTCTATAAAAGCGGACTGCACAGGCTAATCTGGGATGACAATTTACGCACAAGAATGATACCCAGTTTTCTCAGAACACGACACAAATCATCATTTATAGTAGACAAAATATCACCATTTCTTATGAATTTATTCAGAATGTATTACATTATCATTAAGTGTGACGTAAACAAATATGAATATGAAATTAATTGAGGCATTTACCAACACATAATACGAACGTAAAGACTGTAAAATAAATAGCATAACCAGTGATTTTTTTACCTCTGCGTCCTGCGTCCTAGACGCACAACATTTGCCGTAGACGCACAGTTTTAGAATATGTGCATCCGAACGACGCATGCTTTTTTCAAGTAGCGAGTCCGTCCGAAATCGCATTTGTTGTTATTGGACTATCCATACGGGGTAAAATGTATTTAAACACGGTGTGCCGCCAAAATATCACAACTCGTAATAATCGGATAATCAGTTGCTTTGAACCAATGAAATTCGTCGTTAGTAAACTGTGTAAAGGTAAGCGGTGTACGGGTAAAAAATTACATCTGAAAAGTGACGTCAGCGAAAATTCGTCTGCAATGGGTCCAAAGCGGAAACATGACAGCGAAGGACAACAGACTTTGTTCGGGTTTTTTCAAAGCGATGCTTCTAGTTCTAGCGCATCTACATCAACGACCTCCGTTTCTAATGAAGACTCTGTCTCAAACAATGACCTTCGTCCTAAAAAAGGTAGACAGTATAATAAGGAGTGGGAGAAACTGTTTAGCTGGCTGGCCTTCGACGATGCATCTAAAAGTATGTATTGCAAATTGTGCACGGATGCTAAAAAGTTGAATGGCATGGCTAAAAGTGCACAATGCACAAATTTTCAGCAATCAACTCTAACTAGACATGCTTCGTTGCCCGAACACAAAATGTTAATTGAAGCACCCGTCTTGCAAAAAGACTTTGAGTCAGTTCGCAAGAAACATGGATCCAAACATGATGCGGCAGTCAAGATATTATTAAAAGCCCTGCATTGGTTGGTCACGGAAGATATAGCTTTGGTGAAATTTCAGTCATTGTTAGATTTTTTACATGAACTAGCTGAATCTGGCCATTGTTTGGATGACTTGGGTATACTAAAGTTGTCTAATTTAAATTACGACTCTGCTTATACAGCACAGGAATTACTGAAATCAATGACAAGTGTTGCAGAGGATGAGCTGCAAATTGAGCTCACAAACTCACCTGTTGTGACTGTGTTAGCAGATGAGAGCACTGATATTAGCAACCACAAACGTCGCGTCCTGTACACTCAAATTATTTCAAATGACATGAAGCCATCCACCAGGTTCATTACAAATATTGAATGCCAAGATGCAACAGGAAAAGGGATAGCCACATCAATCTTGGAGGAATTTGGAAAGAGAGGGATTCCACCTGCCAAAATTATGAGTTTAGGCTCAGATGGTGCTTCTGTCATGACTGGGAAAAATGCAGGTAAATAATATAATTATTCAATAAATGTATACAATTATGAAGTGGGAAACTATTACTAATAGATTAAATACCAAAGGTTAACCCTTTACCATATATCAAATACATGTTTTCAACAATTTTTCAACCACGTTTTTGGAATCATAGTTAGTTGATTATAGTTGCCCTCTTCTATAATATTTAATCATGTTATTTAAATTGACATTCAAACCATTTATGATTATACTAAATGTAACTTTTGTTTTAGGCTGTGCTGCTTTCATGAAGCGTGAAAATCCCCATATGAACAATGTACATTGTGTAGCGCATAAGTTGGCCCTTTGCACTTCTCAAGCGGCAGACAAAATCCCTCATCTGAAGCAACACCAGCAAATACTCACAGACTTATTCTATTACTTCAAGGTAAATTACTGGTTGGTTACATGGCAACATGTTTAAGTAGACTCTCTTACATTTTGATTTCTTAAGAAATTATAACATAGCAATTGGTAGATATCATTATGACTGATCAAAGCTAAATTGTAAAACAAGTTCAACTTACTCACTAAATAAATGTGCATCTCAAAAACTTGAATAAAAATCATCAGGCAAAATTTTCAGTAAAACCTATGAAAGTTAAAAGATGTTTTCTCCTTTAAGGGTAGTGCGAAGCGAGCTGCGAGAATTCACGAGGTTCAGCAACTTCTTGATGATCCTACCCTAACTTACAAAGAGATCCACTCTGTGAGATGGCTATCATATTTCCAGGCATTGACAACTGTGTACAGGACCAAAGACAGCCTGTTGACATACCTTGCTGAGATCGGAACAGAAGACCCCAAAGCAAATGGACTTAAGAAGAAGGTAAAACTTTTTTTCTATATTTTAATTACCAAAACTATTAATATTTTAAGCACACATTCATATTATTAAGTTGATAAAAATGTGCACCATTTTTTCAGATCTCCAAAGACACGTTTTTGTCTATCACATACTTGATGATGGATGCCATGACCCCAGTGACGCAGTTGTCACAATTTTTCCAGCCGGAAAATGTGGATGTAGCTCTTGTGAAGGTATGTCAATGTTTTATTCTTTGGAATTAAATTTGTACCTTTCAACTTCGAACATGTTATCTTGGTAGTCAGAACTTATTTATGTCATTCAAACACAAGCTGAGCAACAACAATTATTGACATCAACTCTGGTCAAATAGTAAATAAGAACTTGCCGTATCTGCTTTGTTTTTAAGTAATATTTTTTTAAACTATTACATAGGTGAAGTTAGATGTTTGTTTGGCTGATCTGGAAAAGGTGAAACGCTTGGACTCTCCTTACGCAAAGAAGCTGATGGAAGATCTTCCACATGACAGCTCCACATTCAAGGGTCAGCATCAAATAACCAGAACCAATTTCAAACTGGAAGACCTTGCCAATGAGTTTGTGGATTCATTGATAGACAACATTAAAGCCAGGTAAACATAACATCAGATATATTATACGAAGTACATGGGAGCTATATTGATTAACGTTTGTATTTAAACAAATGCTACAATGCTCTCTTGCTGATCTCATTTCAGATTTGCTGGAGATGACTTGCTTACGCATTTCAGTGTTCTAGGCATGAGACCACTGTCCTTTCTGTCTGCACACCAGCTGGAGGAATATGGCTGCGAAGAGATAGAAGCTTTGTGCAAGTTTTATGGCTCACCGCAGACCTCATCTTGGCTAGAGGATGGAGAGAAGCAGGAACGAACTTCCCAGCCCCTTGTTGACCCTGTTAAGACCAAGGATGAGTGGCAGCTAGTGAAGAGAGTAGTGCTTGTTGAACAATATCCAAGGGATTCAGTGCACCAACTCTGGTCTCTCATTGTCAAGTACCATCCTGAGTTTCAAAATCTCACCATTCTTGCTAAACTGGCCCTGACTTCCAGTGTTCATACTGCTGGATGTGAACGTGGCTTTTCTGTTCAAAACAGAATCCTGACAACATTCAGGAACAGACTAACAATTGAAACACAGCACTGTCTGATGACACTCAAATTGGATGGTCACAGCAGGCTGACTTTCAATTTTGATTTAGCTCTGTCTAAATGGAAGACAGCAAAAGACGGGAGACTGTATGCATTGAAGAAATTAAATTAAACTATTGTGAATTTTCACTGGTTTATGATCACCATTTGTTAATTAATGGATAATTACTTTTAGTGACAACTGTGCATGTTTTATAGATTATTTTGTGATTCTTGGTTTCTTTGCAACCTATGGAGTTAATTACATCATATGAGTGTATTTACATGAGTGCCCACGAAAGAAATGTGAAAATACTTGTGCATAAATCTTGTGGTTTTTATGCAGTCATTAAGTATCAACTACCGGTATTTGCTGTTGTGTTCATATCTTTTCATGTTCAATATCTTGTTATATCGTATTGCTTCTTATTATACTTACATCAAGTCAGGTCGAAGTGCATTTTTAATTGACTTGTGCGTTATAACAAGTCAATATGTTTTTATTTGCCAACATGATATGTCTGTGTTTCGCTCTGCACTTAGCTAATAGAGTAATGTCTAGAGAATTAAAAACCTGGCTACTGCTTCTCATTTGTTTTGTGTGTGTGTTTTTTTGGCGAAATTCATCAATAGAAAGTAAATAATACTTGGGACTCGCACTTTCAGTTTGGGACTCACACATTTTTAGTCCAGCGAGTCCTAGGACTCGCATATGTTAAATTGTAAAAAAATCACTGATAACATAATAAGCCGATTATCCGATTATAACCGATTATCGTATCGGTTTGTCTGTCCGATTATGTCGATTAATCGTCTAGCAAATTTCAACCGATATGCCCATCACTACAAAATAGGCAAGAAAAAATATGCATTGAAGACGAATTTCATAAAATGCAGCAAAGACAAGTTAGCGCTGGCTAAAGCCGATGCCGACACTCGTACTCTTATTTGTATTTGTTAGGGAACAAAATTGTGTCTTTGTGTCGTATGAACGAATCTGCACTAAAACTAAATTAAGATCACATCGTACATGCATGATATACATGCTGGCACATTCGGCTGTACATCCATTTTCGATTTCAGAATAACATATCTGGCTTTTTTCGCATTTTTCGACACATGTTCTTCTTAACTTTAATTTTAATTTATCTCCATGTGAAATGTACTGACAAGTCAAAATCACAAGGAGCGAGAAAAGCTGCTAGCGTTTTGATTTGCGCGCACTGACTGTAGATAGACCTGAGTGAGACGAGCTGCTAGCGTTGTGAGCTGAGCGCACTGACTGTAGATAGACCTGAGTGAGACGAGTTGTTAGCGTTTTGAGCTGAGCGCACTGACTGTAGACAGACCTGAGTGAGAGGAGCTGCTAGCGTTTTGAGCTAAGCGCACTGACTGTAGATAGACCTGAGTGAGACGAGCTGTTAGCGTTGTGAGCTGAGCGCACTGACTGTAGATAGACCTGAGTGAGACGAGCTGCTAGCGTTTTGAACTGAGCGCACTGACTGTAGATAGACCTGAATGAGACGAGCTTCTAGCGTTTTGAGCTGAGCGCACTGACTTTAGATAGACCTGAGTGAGACGAGCTGCTAGCTTTGTTAGCTGAGCGCACTGACTGTAGATAGACCTGTAAGCCTATCAGTCGACATCACGAACACATGACCTACTAAAAAGAATGTGGCATAAAATAAGATACTAAGGAAATATATAGGATAATTTATAAAGGATTTTACTTACTTAGTCATCAAAAAGATCGAGACTGGTGTCTGCGTTTTGATAATTTTCGCTTGACACCGGCTCGAGCGGCTGGCGACTCTGACAGTTATAACGCGTGTTATTAAACGCAGGAACGTGTGAAATTTGTCTGGAACCTGAAGGTATTTTTTTCTAATCACATATTCAACCAAATGACTGTCGTATAGTTGCTTTTGGGTGCCTGATTTCGGGAAGCTTTTTTTTTTACAGCGTGCCAGGTGCTTTCCACAAGGTTTGTGCAGGCACCGGTTTCTGGGTTTTTAAACTGTTTGGAATGGTTAACTGTCAAATGGGTATAACCCTCTTTTTCCGATGAGCTGTAGGCTTTTCAACAGTCACTAAT
>VMBQ01014032.1:0-15111 GCA_007657795.1 Dreissena rostriformis | reverse complement strand
ACGTTCCCCGGGAATGAAATAAACAAGCTATTAATATATAAACCCAGTTATCGAATAATACTCTTATATGTCTGGTCTGACTAATGAATGTATTGTCCGAGAGGTAATTTACAAAGATTACGATTTCGGTTGTATCATTCTATAGAGTCTAGCGACAATAATGTACCATTATACTTCCTTTGATCGGTGTAGATCAATGGATGTATTAAGTAATTAAGTTTGATTAAACTTTCCGTGTCAATACTTCTGACCATTTTATCAATTGAATGTCTTGTTAAATAAACGTCTCTAATTAGCAGATGCACCTTTGACCTCTCAAACTGTCGACCTAGTGTACTTTAACAATGAATGCAAAGATATGTCATGTTTCTACTTGCGAAATGGTCAATATATCATAAAGATTTGCTTTTAAATTTTCAAACTTCATTTATGTTATTATTATTCCCAATATTCAAATATTTTCTTTATAGAACCCTTATTATTATTATATAAGATTTATCATTAATTACAATAGTTATTTTATTTATAAATATTGATGTAAATAAACTTTTAACATTTTCTTATATTATTAAAACATCTATTTCTATTTATGAAATTATGGTTGGACCTGCAGCTATGTTACAACCATGTGATGCATTTTAACATAAAACACCAGGTCAGTTATTGCCCGAATGCATCCCAACACGAAAAACACTGGATAGGAGATAACTATCACAAATCAATATGATTATGACATTTTAAATTCAACAATTTTAAAATTGTTCTTTTGTGTTGTAACGGAGAACGCAATAATTTTTTGTTTCAAAAGAAAAGAAAAAAACACATTAGTTTCATTTTTTTAAACCTTAATATTTTGTATATGCTTTGTGTGTACCAGATCTATGCCATTAAATATTAATTATAAGAACATCCTGTAAGTTAACGTTTTTTGATGTATTTAAGCAGAATTGTCTTCGCAGCATTTAATAATAATAATACGTTATAAACATATCCCGGTTAAATGAGAAACCCAGCGATTTGTGGAAATGCAATCCAACCTATGTTCGTAACAGGTTATGTCAATGGATAATATAGTTTATATGATACGCTCTTTTGTAGAGGCTGGCAATGAACACAATGTCTATATCCGTACAAAATTATTATAAATGGCATGGCAAAAATAGCAAAACATGCTATGTATTTTGTGCAGGTTTATTACGTTGCGGTAGAAAACCGAGCTGACTTCACCGTAAAAGGATGCTGTCTGTTCTGTTATCCATATTATATGTCATCCCTTGTTTATATTGATCTATCCTCAAAATGATGTTTTGAATATAATTGTAACGCATGCTGTTATTGCATATATATGTTTATGGCGATGAGCTGTATGCTTAAGCTAAAATTAAATATTCTGTTCTGTTAAACTTTGAAATCATACTTGCCAAATATGTATTTGTCTCACTTTGCTTATACTATGTATTATACGTGCGGCATTTGAGCCGCGTCATCTAAAAATGGGTCTTTTGACATATGCGGCCAGCGTAGCTCGAGACCAGCCTGTGAGTTCGCTCAGTCTCGTCAGGAACTACCCCTATGAAGCCAAGAATTATACATCTTTTCTCAATGAACGAAGCGCTTTGAAAAGAAATAGTAAACGAAAGTACACAGCAATCTTAACTCAAACCATAATATATTATGATATAACACTAAATGTCTTAAGGGGCTTTTGTCTTATGCCAATATTTCTAAAAAAACAAATCATTATGAGTTTTCTTAATGTTTGGTTTTGACAAGGCGAAATAATATTAAACAAAAAATTAGCATGAAAACACTAGGCCATAATACTGCATATGAACGTCGGTTGATATAATAATAAACGGCCAAACTAAACGGGTGTAGCAGTATGTTTCAAATCGTATAGGCAATACAAGCAAATAAGTTAATAATTATCTGATTTGAGTAGTTTGTTCAGTGTGATTTTGAATTTTGTACTGAAAGTATCATAGTGGATTGAAATGCGTTTTGTGCAAGATTTTTAATTGAATAATGTGTTGATTGAGCCATGTGTAGATTTAAACATACGTATAAAACGATAAAGCGACATGATGAGTTAAGATCGGTTGAATTGACATAATTTGTAAATGTGCTATGCAATAATTATGAAATACATTTAGGTATTTTAAATTGAGAAAGATATCTTATAGCATATATTATACTTGATTCTTAAGAGTAAACTATCAGTGCTTTCAGTGATTTGTGTGATAAAACGAACCTTTATGACAAGTAATTTACCAATTAGCTTAAACACGATCCCGTTTGAATGGAAAACCCAGCAACTTGTGGAACATACGCACTTTGTAATGTGAACAGATTCAATAATTGCCCGAAAGACATAACAAGTGCGAATTAATACCCTGTGTGGCTTACTTAAAACTACGTTATGAACATTAAGAAGATTCCCGTGCAATCGTATACAACTGTTTGATAATCAGCGGGAACTGATAGTAATGAATTCGTGAGGAATAATACGTTGATTTTAAAATGCACTCATTATGCTATTGTATAAATGAGAGTTACATTTCCCGAACAAATTTGTGTTATTAAAAGAATGAAATGTTAAGCTTGTTTTTTTCGAACTGGAACCTTCAATGTATAAGAACGGCAACTTCCTGGGAACTTTTAATTTACATGGTATGTTAGAAATCTCGTATGGCCAGTAATGATTCCATTTATTATTTTGTTTTAAAAATGTAACGATAATATTAAATATTGAAACTCCCTTTTAAGTACATGTATTTCTGTTAAGTCTTCGTTTTTTTTTATCAATTTGTTAAAGGATTTATACTTGATAAGGATCTCAAGGTGAAAATGTGTTAACGGAATTCATTATGAAGCGCAACCTTTACCTGCGACCCTTGTGTTAACTGCCACTAGACCACAAGTCCCCATTTATCCATATTTTAAAAACCCTAGTAGCTCATTTCAACATATAATATTGATGATTTTATTTTTGTTATACATATGAGCAATTCAACTTCCCTGTACACACATAAACGTAGATCGAAAAGTTTATGAGCATCAAACTCCGCCAGGTGAATAATTATATCTTTTAATATAAGTTGAAAGGTCTTCGAAAATAATAAACGAAAAACGTGCCAAAAAATCGGCTTATAGTATTTTAATGACTTTCATTATACACTGCTCTTTATTAAGATAATATTTTTTTCTGATGATAAAACATTAACTTGACTTTGGAAACAGTTGTCTAAACCAAGCCTAATTATATCAATTGTCTTCCAGTTGAAGACATTTGCAACAAATAGAAACCATTTGTAACGGGATGCCTCGTAATACATGTCATGTTCATATTCAAATACACGCATGTAAACAACTGACAATTTCACAAGGACTTTATGTAATTGTACGTTAACACGAACACGTCAGACGTACATTCTGATCCACGAAATACAAAATATATAATATATGTCTGAAAAAGTTCCGTTAACAAATATAAACACATGGCCCATAATAGATCAGCAGAGTTAGATATTTGGTTGAAGGAGACCATGCGACAGCAGATCAAATTAAAATCAAACATGCGTTTTTGACGTAATGAATATAGGAGGGATGCATTCAACATACTCCGGTGATCATTTACTCGAAAACTGTAATAATGCATTGGTAACTTAACTTTCCTATTTTATATTATGAAGTGTTTTTTTTATTTCAGCATTCATTTACAACAATATTTACTCCACTGCTGTTATTGAATTATTTGATCTAAGCTTGCTCCCAATCAGTACCTGTTTATACATCAAACCCTGACTGGACGAAGTATTCGATACGAGCCCTTGCACATTTTAATGATAGGTAAAACATTTGCGATAAAAAAATGTCCAATTGAAACTGCTTTTGCTGTATATTGGAAAGACACGGATCCGTAATGCGGTACAAGTTGCTGTGTGAGCCGTGAGCTTTGTTATGTAGATTTCATAGAAACCCTGGTAACGCGGTCTACTTCAATAGTACATGTCCCAGCGTGCAAACCTTGCCCACTCACGTTTACATTTTATAATACGGACGGATTTTTTTTAAGCTTTCATATCCGATCATATTTATTTGTATTTAACGATAGTGTTTCGTAAGTGTTCAGTTATGTAAGTATTAACGGTAAAAATGTTACAAAAATACATTTTCTAATAACATTTGAATAACTACCATTATGAGCTACTCGTTACATATATACTATCTAATTTCTGGCAATTTATGTGTGACGTGAGTAACAGTCTTAAAAAAAACAACAGTTGTCTTAATACATCCGTATGTAAACCCATTATCTTTCATTATAATTTTGTTTATAATTTTCAACCATTTATCAAGAAATGCGTCAATACACATATAATGTTGAAATGCAAATTTAGAGAAATGAAAGTAAAGTGTTTCACAATGACTTGATATAAAAAGTATTGTATACATACACAGAAAGACAAATGTCAGATCCTGCCCTACACAAAACAATCATACTATATATCTGGAAATGAACAAAGCGTCTTTAATAAATGCAAACGTTATACTAAGTTTGTGTTACATGTTTGCGGGAAAATTCAACATGATGAACAGTCTGGAAACTCCCAAACTTGGAACATTAAACGTACATCATGATATTGTATACGCTGTGTCTTACAATTTTCTGTGTTAAGCAGCGTTTGATAGTACAGAATAACTATAAAAATGTAAGCGGTAGATGTGAGAACAAACTTTCAATATCATCCTGTAAACGCCAATTATCATTTTCAAAACGATAAAAGAAGGTAAGAAACGGAAGATGCTGGTATTTTCTTATTTATTGCATCCAAGAGATAATCGGGGGTGTTTTGAAACTACGATAATTATATCTCTGTGGTTTGCTTATATGATAACACTCTTGAAGTTCACAACCAAGAAATTATTATTACATGGTAAACTGGCAACAACATTTCAGAGCATGTTCATTGATAAAGGTATGTTATGTTGCCTTAACTCGCCATCGCATACTTAAAACCAAGGTGTATCCATACTAAAAAATTTTCATCAAATGCTTAGCGATGACCAATAACGTTAAAGTGTGACACGCCTTGTACATGAACATGCAAATGTTGACATCGTTAAGAAGGCATGACTATTTTGTTATTTGATGATTATAATGTGTAGTCCTTCCATATTCAGACGTGACGAGGTATATATTTAAATATGTGTGTTAATACAAATGCATCGAGTGCAATTTACACTTCACGGTATAATAAACACCTTAAGGCAAAAAGCATTAATAACACTGAAACCAGAAAACCAGACTTATTTCCAATGTAACTACGTGTACATATGCTAGTGTTTTAGATGGTTTTTATGTGCAGTTTGCTATTAATCGATTTTTTTAATCAACACGATATACCAGACATGCCACGTGGAGATATATTAGTTAAAAAACTTCAAACCAACGGTACAGATGCACACTTTTTTTTTAAATATTTCATCTACAGTTTAACAGTTTAAAGAAGCATGTTGACTGTTTAAAGGGTATTGCATTCTCCTTAATAACGTTCTTTAATGAAAACGAAGTTTTAAATTGGTGTTTTGTTTCATCATTAGAAGTCTTGTTTTAATATGAACGCTTGAAGTGAAAAAATACAAAATCTAAGAGGTCATGGCTTGCCATTTGAATTTTCCATTAATTTAAATCTTTTTCCAATAAGCGAATATTCATGTGACAAAAGGGCCTATAACAACACACAGTTGTTTGAACCCATAATTTGTTGTGTTCCGGATAAGGTCCATTGTTCATATCGCAATCTCCTCCGATTAATATGTTCCAAACACGTTATTGCCTTAGACTAGGCTTTCATCAATCTAAACACATAACTAACATGACTAAATAAATCAAGAGTAGCTGTTTAAGCAGTTTTTTCAAACATTTAATTAAAGGAATTTCTTCCTTGCCATTCTATTTGACTTAATTGAAAGTTTGCCTAGTTTTGAATTAACTCATTTTGGAAACACACACTGTTTTATTTGATGCCCAACAGAACTACAATAACTCACCAATTAAATATCTTAAATGAGGATATATATATTCACGTTTGTTTGTTTTGTTTTTTATTTATTTATGTGTATGCATTCAATAGAAAATAAGATGTTCGTATAATCATCCATTTTACTGATAATTTTGTGGACTTAATTTTGTACAATAAATAATTGTGAAAGAATGAATATTGTAAGCGAAACAGTTTAGCTTGTGTAATAGCTGATTATGCATTCGTAACACAAACCAACATAATATTAAGACGTTGCTCAAAATCGTCTTCACGTTTTCAATACATTATATCCGACGAGTATTTTCTTATGAAAACAAATGTATCGTTAACAGCAATGCTTATATATGAAATCTTAAGATAATAGTAAAAACACAATCCGAAACCAGATTGAATTGCTTTCCAACTTAAAAGACGTTTCATTTTTCAGCGACAACATGACGTCTACACTTGTAAAATTTATTTAAAATCCCCAGAATTTCTGTAAAAACGTGATGCTGTTAAAATTAAGCTGTAGCATAAGTGTTCGGCGTGGATTGGTATAATTTATGACTACTGCTTGGAGAAATACGTAATCTTAGCGTTTATAAGCAAATAGTAATGTTCTCATTCATGCAAATCTGTTATTGCGTATGACCATCATTTCTATCATTTTCAGACTTACTTATGTAAAAACAAAAAAACAGTTTTCTAATAAAAATGTTTGAACCAAAATAGATTTGTTCCGTCAATACCATACGATGCATTCTAATATAATAAACCACATTTCTGGAGAAGCATTACGCCTTCAATAATAACCATTTCTGTAACATTCCCAGAATGTCTTTACCTTCTTGATGCTGTTCACAAAAACCAATTTTCTACGTGACCCACAAAGATAAGTTATTTTACAAATTAAAAATATTTTCTAACAAATACATTTTCTCTGTGTTTAAAAAAATAAATAGATGTTGTATTAATTCAACGACAAAAACCTAAGAACCTTTTTAACATAGATTGTATATGCATTGAACAACAAAAAAACAACGAGTTAAATGTAATAACGTCACAAAGTTCCGATACAGTAAAACTTACAGAAACCTTGAGCCGTCGACCTGTCGTTGTAAATTCTCTGACCATCGTCCTGTTTAAGCAGTGGAATCCCAGCCTCGACGTTGAATATTGGTGACTATGTGTGAAGAACCCTAGAGAACTGAAACATAACACAATTCCGGAAAGTATCGCTCTAAAAACAAGCAATTAGAATATGAAATAGCGTACTGTCGATAATTACTCGGAATCTGAAAACTGAAAGGGAAAGAACTATTGCGTGTGTGATTCGATGCTTTAAATAATTATGACGTCATTTTGAGGGGACTCATAAAATGATTCTGACCTTTACACAAGGTTAATTACCTTAGGGGACTCATAAAACGATTCTGACTTGTACACAAGGTTAATTACCTTAGACGACGGACACAAAATAACCGTGGGTGGAATCGCTGCGTCTATGACATGGCAGACAAAAGGGGTGTAAGCTCTCGTGGTGCAGATTAACATTGAAACACTGTTTTGCGTTAAATAATGTACTTTATTATTGTTTGAATAAACATTATTTATGGTCCTACATTTAAAAAAAAAATGTTATTTTGTGTTTACGTCGATTTCATTGATGATAATTAAATACATTTTCGAAAAATCTGTGGACTTCAATGATTTTTAGTAATAGTAAATATATTTAATTGTTGTTTTTACAAATTACAAAGTCATTTCAATCGTTTAAATAGATTACTTGTGTAGCACTCACAGAAACCGTGTATGCGCTTCAATTAAGAACACAATACGTATTCCAAAGAAAAACATTATGTGATTTTACTTTTAGTTTAAACGTAAATATTATCTATATTCCTTGTGTGTGTCAGATTTCCGCTTTTCAAGATTGATTATAGAAACATCCTGCGAGTTAGCGTTTTTGATGTATTTAAAAAGAATTAGCTCGCAGCATTTAATAATAAAAATAGTTTATAACATATCCCGTTTAAATGAGAACCCCAGCATATTGTGGGAATGAAATCTTACCTGCGTTCGTAACAAGTTACGTCAATGGATTACATATTGTATGTGTTACGCTACTTTGTAAAGGCAGGCACTGAACACAAAGTATAAATCAGTAAAACAAATGTGAGGAAGTGGCAGATCAAAATGAGCAAAACCTGTAATGCATGTTGTGTGCAGGTCTATTACGTTGCCGTTGAACCGTATTGACCTTGATGATGTCAATAATCGACAATGTTTCAAAAGGAATCAATTTGTAATAGATTTGTTTTGTTCTTCTATAGTTGATTTTGTTTTCATAAGTGCAGGTTAATTGCGTTGCGTTTAAACCGTATTGACATTGATGCTGTTGATGAGAGACTTTGTTCCGAAAGCAATCAATTCTTAAAAGATAAGATCACACCACATGTCCAAAATATGTATTGTTCCTCTATAGTTGAAGCAGATTTTCATATTAAAACGAATTATTCAAAAAATACACCAATGAAAATTTGATGATAATAATTATAATGTTTTCATTAGACATTCACTTAACGTCTGCTTTGATTGTTATTCCATTATCATAGCGCAATAATGCGTTGAAGGAATAACACCACATGACATAAGCTTTAATTACGTAGTTTCGCCCTGTTTAATAGAAACTAGATACATTCCAGAACAAATGTTTGAGGAAGGTTCTTCAATATCCGTTGGAACCACGTCTAAAACAAGACGCTGTGGAAGCAGGGAGAATCAGCGAAGAAGTGAGATAATTAAAAGCAATTGGATTGGACATGTTTTGAGAAAAACGAATGACTGTGCTGTGGCCCTCGAGTTGACACCAGAAGGACACAGAAAAAGTGGCCGACCCAAAACTACTTGTCAACGAATGATCGGACTGAAAGGGAACGGTGCAGGCTGAATCACATGGGACGAAATGCAGCTGCAAACCGACCCCAGTGGATAAATAATATCCGAGTCTGATGTGTTTTCTGACACAAAGATAATTAAAGTTAATATAAGGTAATACATCATGTTAATTTTGTAGCAATGCCATGTCATTTTTTGTGTATTTACCTGACAAGTATTGTGTTTGACCGCAATTGATTTGCATGCATATAGAAAGTTATGGAAAGGAAGGTGACTAAGAACTCTTCTGGCGTTCTAATGCTTATACAACACCAACCTAATATTCTTTATAAATACACCCGATAACATAAATAACATACCATTGAATGAAATAATTGTGGAAACTGGAGCCACTTTAACAAGCTTATAAAAGCCATACTCTTGAAACCCCTGAACAATGCTTGGCATTTACAATACGGGAGTTATTAATGTAAAATATGATTGACTTTGGAGGACTTTGCTCTATTTACGAATATGTTGATATGATAATATCTACATGACGTGTTATATTGTTTGTTTTTATGACTTCCGGTAGAAAACTGAGCACACTTCACAATAAACGGATGCTGTCTTTTCTGTCAAACATCGAAATCATATAGGCCCATAGTAGTATGTCTTACTTTGCTTCTTTTTATATCTTATTTGTGTGGCATTCGAGCCGCGTCGTTACAAAACGGGTCATAGCGGCCAGCGTATATCTAGACACTGCTGCGCAATCGTAATCGCGAAGTCTGATCAGGAACTACCCTGTCTACAAACAAGACCACGAAACCTTGCGTAACGTTATAGCGGACTGTGCAGCTGCTAATGAGACTGTTCTAATGCATAGTACCCATTTACGCATGACGCTGCTCATATAAATTGCTTGCCATTTTCATTTATCTCAAGACAGAACAGTATGTCATAAAAATGTAACTTGGTATGATAAAACAAGATGAAGTCATTCTTTACCTTTACAGATCATATTCAGATTTAGCAAAATTGTGTATGATGACTAAACTTACTCTTGCTGCTTTGTTCATAATGGTTGTGATAAAGGTACGGTTCTACGGGTTTTGCAAATACAATGTATATTAGGTTTTGCATTAGGAATATATCTCCAATAAATCATACTATAGCGTCCCCTCCCCGCGAAAATGGCAAATCTTAGTTTTGGCACGAAAACGGGTTTTGACATTTTCGCAGTGGTGAAAACGGCCCGCGTCTCCTGCGAAGAATTCCAAGGTCCTATCCAATCGGCTTACAAAGTTATACCCATGTAAATGTGTGCGAAATTATTTTCAAGCTTTGACTCAAGCAAAGCTTGAGTCAAAGCTTGCGTTAGACAATTTTCTCTAACTAAAGCTTTGACTCAAGCAAAGCTTGAGTCAAAGCTTGAGTTAGACAATTTTCTCATATTGACTACAGAAAAGTCACACGTCACTTTAAACATTATGACACATGTAGGGATATTTAAAAAGTCATCATGCAAAGTTTAAACTTCATTCTGTAATTTAAAAAAAAGGTTTTCCTTCTCCTGAAAACTTGTAAATATTGAGGTTGGTTATTTTCGCGGGGAGGGGACGATAGTCATAATGAATTTAATTTCATTTTATGCGAATCAACTTCGATATAATTATCGCAATAGTTATGACACGTTATTATATTTGCTAGAAAATGGTTATATTAATGTATGTCTATAATATGTCTTGTGTCGGTAGTAGTAAAAACATTAATTTTATTTTTCCACGGAATGCAATCCAAAGTCCTTAAACACTCATCAATTGACAGGACAATAATACCAGCAGTGGTTCTTTAATAATCTGTTGGTTAATGTTTACCGTTTTAAGTGCTTCGAAAAAAATGTTTCGGCTAGTTGTTTTTGTTTCCAATAAAAGTGACAGGCGTGATTTGACATTGACGTTTCCAACATTCCGAAAACACAGTTTACTGCTGAAAACATGTGTAAAAGAGTGTCCATATTATTCAAGAATGTAATCGCTAAACAAGTGTTTCGTGGCATTTAATATAAACGGAATATTTTTACCATGTGATGCATCGTAAAGTATGTCAAATTCCATTGCAAAAACACAGATATTAAAGTCGATAATGTCAAGAAAAACGCAATGTAATTTTATCCATTAGCAACAAGAGCGAATTTACATTCTGACTCGTTAATTGAAATGTGTACATTTCTGTTGTGAAGTAAATGATGTATTGTTAGTGCGTCCGTATTAATGAATTTTATACTGTACATACTTATAGTTTGTAACTAGCAAACATTTACCTTATAACGGAATAAAATTACGAGTTTGAAACACCAATGAATATGATTTATGGCTTATGAAAAGACTGATTAACATGTAATATTTGATAAATATAAATGCGCATGTAGATTTTTCATGGATCCGATTAAATGCACGAAATCAATTAATTTATTAATAATCAACATTGTTGACTCGGCTTAACGTTTCGCTACCAATGTGCTCTCCCTTGTTTCTGTACAATGTAAGTACTCGTGTGGCGTATGAATAGACAAAGTGAAGATAAAACCAGTTATACGCAGTACACGGGAATCGGTTTTAAAACTATTGTTTTACTATATGTGAAGCGTTTTTATGTGATCAAATGTCTGTGATTCATCTTAAATGAAGCATTTTGTCTCGAAAAATAACAAATATACTTGTCAAACAAGCATATGGCCTACAAATCATTGAACTATTGAAAATTCATGTTTTATAGCAAATAAAAAAGTATGTATTTAAACATTATTAAAAACACTCTCATCAAACTGCCGGGGTCTATATCAATAACAGTTAACCACCGGGAAATGTATTTCGAATATAAAAAGTTTATTTTTGAAAGGTTCAATGAACGAATGGGACACACTCCGATATTGCTTATCAGTTGAAATATTCTTCGTAACCTGATACGGACGTTCTTATTCTTATACAACACCAACCTAAAAATCTTTCTTAATACGCCCGATACCCTGTATCTTACCATGATACTGACGTTCTTATTCTTATACAACACCAACCTAGAAATCTTTCTTAATAAGAGCGATACCCTGTATCTTACCATGATTGCAGCATCAATAACACAATATTAAATGAAATAATTCTGGTAACAAGAACATATTAACACGCTGAAAACAGCCTGTAAACACTTGACAACACCTGACACAAAGGCTTGGCACTTACAAAACGGGTGTTTTACATGTGAAAGACTTTGAAGGACTTAGTTATATTTATGAATATGTTGATAAGGTAATCTCGCCATGACGTGTATTCTTGTTTGTCCTGATGGCATCAGGTAGAAAAACGAGCTGACTTCACAGTAAAAGGATGCTGTCTTTTCTGCTGAACATTGAAATCATGTAGGCCAATAGTCCTTTGTCTTACTTTGCTTCTACCATATCTTATTCGTGTGGAATTTGAGCCGCGTCACCCGAAAACGGGCCACATGACATATGCGGCTTGCGAAGCTCGAGACCAGCCAGTGGCGCGCAGTCTGCACAGGAGCTACCCTGTCAGCGAATGAGACAATATATTATACATAAAGAATAAGCCCTATACAGCCAACATACTAAATATGTTCTCAATGAAATAATCGCTTGGCTTGGAGGAGAAAAAGTAAACGAAAGTACAAAATCATTCTCACTCAAATCATAATAAATATGATATAACTAGAGGTCGTAGGTTTCTTTTCTCTGACGCCAATATTTTTATCAACAAATTATATAATGAGTAAAATTTAATAATTTTTGGATTTGACAATATTAACTATGCTAACATTAAATGTTACTGTGATTATTTGTATCAGGCTTGACTAACATTTGGACTGATTTTTGATATAAGTAAATTACTAACGATGTACTTTATTGTTATTGTCTTGTTGCTACGTCTGCGTTTTTTAATTACAACATAAATAACCGACAGCAGAACAATTAATCTAGAAGGCAAAACAGGCACATGTTCCTTTACAACCCCTCGAGAAGGCAAAACATTAAAAAATTGACTCGGTTAAGCTTCATTACATAAATACCTGGAAACAAATTAACGCTGATTTATCGACATAAACATGATAAACTTAATAATTGTTTTTTTTCCATTTACCATGAATACAATAGGCTATAACAACGCATATGCATGTCAGTTGATATAATAATAAATGGCCAAACTAAACGGATGTACCAGTATATTGCAAATACGTTGACAATAGCAACAAATAAGTTAATAATTATCTGACATGAGTAGATTGTTTAGTGGGATTTTGAATTTTTTATTACAAATATCATAATGGACTGAAATGTGCAAGACTTTTTATTAAAATAATTTGGTGTTTGCGCTTTGTATATTGAAACGATACGTATAAAACGATCAAGAGACATGATGAGTAAAGATCGGTTGAATTGACATAATTTGTAAAAGTGCGAAGCAATAATAATGAAATACATTTAGGTATTTTAAATTGAGAAATATATCTTATAGCATATATTATACTGCATTCTTAATACTTGATTCTTAAGAGTGAACTATCAGAGCTTGCAATGATTTGTGTGATAAAAACGCACCTTTATTACAAGTAATTTACCAATTAGCTAAAACACGATCCCGTTTGAATGGAAAACCCAGCAACTTGTGGAACATACGCACTTTGTAATGTGAACTTATTCTAACAATAATTACCCGAAAAACATCACAACTGCGTAATAATACCCCGTGTGGCTTAGTTAAAACTACGTTATGAACATAAAGTAGACTTCCATGAAATCTTATAAAACAGTTTTGTTATTGGGAAATGCTAGGAAGGAACTCATGAGAAATAATTCGTTTATTTTAAATGACATTCGTTTTGCTCTTGTATTTAAGATCGTAACATGTTCTCAAAACAAATATTTGTTCTTAAAAGATAGAAATTAAAAGCTTGTTGTTGCGAAACGATACATTTAATTTCTACTCAGATATTGAAACCTTGCTTTTTTTCAAATTTGAACATTCACTATTTTACCTATAGACTAGTGATAGAAGTAATGTATTACGTACATCTTGTAATATTGCTCTGGTATTAAGAAAATATGTGCATAAAAGCGATAACTATATTACAGACAGCAGCTGCATTAGACATTGTAATGTGCATGGTACGTTATAAATTCCGAATGAGTTGTTATACCGTAATAATCTCAATTAATTACGTTGTTTTGAAAACGTAACGGTAATATTTGACATTGAACCGCAATGTGTTATTCCAAAACAATTAGCGACACTATTCGGTGACCTTATAATTTGAGGTGTTCAGAAGTAAAATATAAAATCGAATATATAATTGTATAGTACATGTACTTCTTTTAAGTATTCGTTTGTTCATATTTGTAAAATTGTACATGGACTTCATGTTATTGTAAGCAAACACGAATATTGCAAACGTACTTTATGATCAAATAAAAACAAAATGTATTATAATTTACTAAAAGTACAAAGTTCCGTTATCAAATGTAAGCAAACGGCCCAAAATAGATCAGCACAGTAATATATCTGATCGAAAGAGAATATACGACTGCAGATTCTATTGGACTCAAACTTGCTTTTTTGACGAAAGGAATATTTGTTATAATAAAACAGTAAGATAACCTTCAACATACTTCGTTGATAATTTGATCGAAATTCTAATCATGTTTTATGCTTTGCTGTTTCTATATTATTAAGCATTTAATTTCTGCATTCATTTATGACTACATTTACTTGACTGATGCGTAATTTGATCCAAGTCTGATCCCAATCATTACCAATTTATACATCCAATCTTAACTTCGATACAAGCATTTGCACATTTGAATCATAAGCAAAAAAATTGCGATGTAAAACGGATGCTTCCCATCAATATCGTATATGTCTCTAAACACATACAACACCATTTATATAGCTTTTTCGGCAAATATATTATCAAATTACTCTCTTTATATAGGTAAAAATACTACTGTGACATGTTGATTAACAGTAATGTGTGAACTATTGAAAAGTTGAAGATCAAAACAAAAGATAAGATACAAATAAAAGAACCTGACAGATTACAGCGATAAAATCAATTTGGTTTATGAGCCTCATTATGTTTTGACACTTCACACCTGGTTCGTCTGAGCACACCTTACATACAACAAAAGGGA